>JABTXL010004243.1:794348-811504 GCA_025134845.1 Neodon shergylaensis
CGTGTGCACAGGCACAGCTCTGCCGAGGACGCGTGTGCACAGGCACAGTTCTGCCGAGGACGTGTGCACAGGCACGACTTTCACCAGAACAAGCGTTCACAAAGCTATTTTGCTGAGAGGGTGGGACTGAACACGGTGTTCATCTTTTAAGGTCAGAGGTCACACGGAGGGTAAGCGATGGCGAAAGAGGAGAGGCTGAAGGATGGGAGCCGATGTCACCTTAAAAGAACTCACCCAGCGCAGCAGTTACTTGTATTAAACAACGCGGAAGGCTCTCTCCTCAAGTGACATTCACCCATTCGGATAGCCACCATGGATAAAAACAGCCGACCAGTACCAAAGCTGTTGACACACATCACCTTAAACTAGGGGACCGTTCAAGGGTAGTGAAATCCTCAGTCATAAAGAGCACATAGGCAGGATGGGCCCCAGATAGCAGATAGTCCGTTGGCAGCAAGCGGCACAATTTCCAGGCGACCTTTGAGCCCGTTAAGCACTTCACAGTAATGCCACTGCTTGTCGCAGGTCCCCTGCGTGTGGAGCGTCTCAGCTGAATCACCTTCCTTACTCCCTCCACCAGCTCTCCCCTGTACGCACCTGTATCATCTCTTCATGAATCAGAAAAATGAAGCTTAACCTTGTGTCCTACATAGACACCTTCAGGTCACATACTGGAGGGCTGTAGCCCAGATATAAAATCATGACTGCTGGCTCCTGGAGCTCCGTCCTCAGTCTCAGTATCAACGACCGAGCCTCTAAGCTCCAGCAATTTCTCGTCTGCCCCTTCACCAGCTGAAACCACTCAGCATTCCGGCAGCTGCTAAATTCTCCCACTATCAACAGGTACTTGGGGCTTCTCTTCTGAAACGTCTCTATTCAACATCAGGCTTTCTTATTCATACGTAGTTGGTTATTGCTGCTGTTTTATCTCTTCTATGGTTGCAGGAAAAAAAAAGCGTTCCCTGAGCAAAAACTTTCAGGACAGTTCCAAAGCCCCTGACAGAACTGCCCTTTGTGGAGCCCTGGCCCCTCAGCGGAGTGTCAGTGGACCAGATGCCTGGTATTAGAATCATCTAGAGCCTGCTTCTACCGCCACTGAAGCAGGTATTCCCTGGCAATTAAGTAAACCTGGACTCCAGCTTGTGGAAGCCACACCTTCATTCTGTTCATTGTTTTACCCAATTCAGGTCAAAGTGCAACTCTCTAAGGGAACACTCAGTAAAGGGCTGAAATATTTCATTTTGAATGCTTTGCTGCCTGTCTGTATTACCTAAGATTTTTGGAGCCTGGAGAAGGGTGAGGGCTGTTTTGTCCTTTCTGAGAGTGGTGACAATACTCTCTGTGGGGAGCGAGGTGGTGTTCTCAATCCCCAAGGTGGACTCATGGGGCCTCATGAAACAAAATGTTTACTGTAAAGTCAGGGAATCGTTACTACAAAATAGCACAAATTACTTAACCAGTATTTGACAGGGAGTAAACTTGGCTGGTGCAGATTGCCCCAAATGCACCCCCTTGTAAGGACCTAACTACCAACTTCCTTTCTAGTCTTTTCCTCCCCTTCACTCCACAGAGACTTTCACAGAACACATGTGCACACAGTAGTTACATCGAGCAGTGCCACACCTGCACTCTTGGGCGTCGACAGGTCCCTAATGGACCATTAAATGTGCTATTTGGACAGTTAATTCTGAAATGTTTCTAAACTAATAGGCACTTGGCAATGGAGCCCATTCACACAGAGATACCCAAGAGTCAGACATTTCTGGTTGATTAGATGGCTCTTAAGACTTGTGCTTGTCATTTTTTTTAATATAGCTTTTATCCCTGGGAAGGCTTTACCAAATCAGCTTTCCAAAATGCTCTGCTCCAGGGGCTGCTAAGTGGCAGAAGCTCCTGAACGGCCTAGGCAGATTGTGCCGGAGCACTGGGAGTTACGTCTCCTGGATAGATGTGGAACCAGAAATGCAGATAATATACGCTTTGTTTACCATCCAAGGCCTAAGGAGTCATACAAAGTACAGGCTGTGTAACTGCACGGTCATGGGTCATGAGCTTGCATGCTTGGGACTCTCTAAATCCAAGGCAGAATCTCAAAAGCAAAAGGCTGACATAGTTGCCTTCAGAGCCCATGTGGGAGTGGTTTTGTGGGTGCTGGGACCCAAGGGTCTGGAGGAGGAAAAGCAGTGAAACTTACCCAAAGCATCCCCCAAGCCAGTTTCTGAGCTACATCCCTTGACTCTGCGCTGATATAGTGTTAATTCTTTCCAGAGATTGAAAATATGTAAGGCCACCAACAGAAAATACTCCCCTTGTTCAAACACTTGAGTACACGAAGGGACATTTTCAACCTCTTTCCTTCCTCCAGTCTTTACCTACAGATAGCGTAGTGTGTACACTTGAGTGTCTGGGTCCGAGTGGGAAGGATTCCTCCATGCTTGCAGAGGCTGCTGGCTAGCAAGCCCTGGGAGGCCTGGCAAAAGACTTTGGGAGCGCACCTAGTTCCTAGGCCGGTATAGGGCGGAGCCAAGCATGGGGTCCGCCTAGGCGCTGGGCGCAGCCAACTAGAGAGCCCGGAGGGCGGGCCGGCTCGGGCTGAGCGGCACCGGCTGTCACAGGCGCCCAATGCGCGCTGCAGGTGGCAAGTTGGAGGTGCTGCCGCCACCGCTGCAGGAGGAACCCGGGTCTGGCGGCCTTTTGCAGCCTCCGGGAGCCCTTTCCCGCCGCTGAGTCCGAGCCCAGACCTGGAAAAAGCCAAAGGGAACAGCCGCTGTACAAGGACTAGGGAGCAGCGCTCCATCCCTGTGCCCTTGCACTACTTTGTTTTCAACGAGGAAGGTTGTGCCTGGGGGCTGGGAACAGGTTCGGAAAGAAGACTGAGAGGAAGGCTTCTGCTATTCAGGTGAGCGCCTTTCCATCCCATGCCCCCTCCTTCCCCGTAGTAGGGGCCAATGCAGAGCGCCGGTTCGCCCCGTGGGCAGTGGCCAGGGAGCAGGCGCCTGCCCTTGGCTGAGGTCGATTGTTAAGAAGCGAGGAAGAGGCAAGACTGGCCGGGCTGGAGGCTACCTGCCGGCGCCCTCCTGGAATGCGTAGGTTTTCCTGAGCGGACACCCCGAGTCGAGAGACCAGCAGAAAGGTGTTTTGGAGGTAGCCTGAAGGCTTGCACTCTAGCTCGGGCTAGCCCGACTTAGCCCCGTGTTCGCCGCGTTAAAGACGCAGCAAGAGTGGGGCGCGGCTCCCCAGTGATCGCCTTCCCCCGACCCAGAGCGCTGGACCCAGAGAGCTCGCGAATCTCTGTCCCCAGGAGCCAGAGGCTCTGGAGGACGTCATCCCTCTCTGCTCTGGCAACTCCTCCTCCGCCCTCTCGCCTCCACCCCTCGGCGCTGGATGCTTAGCCTGCCTCTTCGGAGATTCAGTGCCAGTGCCAACGCGCGCGGAGTGGTGGTTGCTGTCACTGTGCTCCCCACCCTTGCAGGAGTTGGAGCGCCTGGGGGTCCGACTGCCTGGCCCCCGCTGCCTAGTTGTGAGCCGGAGGCTGGCTAGTTCTCTGCGAGGACTCGCTTTCCAGTGCTCTTCCTATCCCCTCCTTCATGCTGCCCAAAGCCTTTGCCCAAAGATGGGATCTGGAACCTAATCTTGCCCATCTTGGGCGGAATTGAGAAGCCTCCTAAGAGGGCACCAGCCTTGGAGCTGAGGCCAGAACCTTCCTCTCGTCTCAGGATTTCAGCCCCGTGCGGGTGGTCAGTGGTTTGACCTCCTGGTTCTGAGCTGACTGCGTGGAGGGCGCGGAAAGCAGAATGTGAGGATATGGTTGCTTTCTCGCGCGCGTGTGTGTGTGTGTGTGTGTGTGTGCACGTGCGTGTCCGTAGGTGTCTTGGCTTCTCTGGGAGGCAGAGATGCAGGAACCCTCTTCCCCTTGCCCCGCAGTGCCACAGGGCCCCTTAGCCCTTGGCAGCCTACTACGCTCAGAGATATCTCAGCAACTCGGGGCTTCTGTCTCCTCTCCTTGTTCTCGAACTCCCGGCCCCTCCACCTAAACTAGTCCAGGGACGAAAATCTTTTGACTGGAGACTGCGCGATGAGGGATCCAGGCGTTCGCGAGGCAGATTTGGGCTGTTTTTCAAAATGCAGGAAAGCACCCCTCGTCGAACGTTTCATCTTCACAAGACCGGACTGTCAGGATCTCAGCTGAGGATACCAGGGCGTCTAGCCACGGGGAAAGCAGAAGTTAAAGGCTCGGAACTCCCTGGGGCGCGCCCTACTGGGAAGCGGGAGAGCCAGGGACGGGCGGGCTAGCGCCGAGCATGTTTGGCCTCAAGGGGTAGCCAGGCAAAGCTGCACTGGGACTACGAGGCAGTCCCGGAGCTGGAATCTGTGAGCAGAACTACGAGTCTAGGTTCTGGAGACCAGTTCCGGGGTCTCCAAGTAACACGCGAAGTTGAGAACCGGGTCTGTACCGCTCAGTGACCACCTCTGCTGTCTTAGGAGCTGCAGACTCGCAGCGCATTTGGCTGGAGCTGCCTCTGGCGGCTTTCGCTTTTCCTTCTGCAGAAGGGAAGCCGCCAGGGCTTTTTCTCCAAAGAAAGCGTGGGTTCCAACACTAAAATCCTCCTGGGATAAGGGGGAGGGACTCCAAAAATCCCTCAAGGGCGCGGGACGTGTAGCTAAATTCGGAGGGGGCGGGTGTAGAGTGGAGGGTCCTCGGGGAATTAAGGTCAATCCAACCCAGCGGAGTGAGCCAAGTGGTCGGCCCTGCCTAGGGCTCTGTGCTAAATAGGATACCCTCTGCCTCACCTACACCAGGCTGGTCGACCACCCACGTAATTCTCTGTGAAGTACAGTGGATTAAAACCGGAAGAGGGTTGAAAATCCACGAAATGAATGAAAGTAGAAAGGACTCTAAATCCCTGATCTGATTGCGGCTTAAATCGAAATTCCATTTGAATAGAAAGACTCGATGATGTAGTAAAGCAGGCCTGCCTGGGGTCCCCTGCACTGAATTTCTTTGTGACAGTTACTGGAGGAGCAGTTAACATTGGCACCGGCCAGGCTGCAACCATGCGGCCTATGGGAGCGGGGAAGGTTGGGAGTGGGGTGAACAAGATTGGGAATAGGAAAGATTCCAGCCCAGGCTGGTTCTGAAGTGATCCAGGGGATCTTGGTCTCAATCTTCAGGTACTGGCCACATAAGCATTTCTCAGTTGGATCCTTCAAGGTTCGGACCTAGGTGACATGGAAGAGTAAGGACCTCTCTTTAGCAATCCATTCACGGAGGGTTTTTGAATGGGTTTCTTGAATTAGCTTCTACCCTTGTGGGGGAGGGGGAAGGGAGTGTTCTTGGTGCTGAGGAGCAGAGAAACCATACTTAAACCTTGAGCCCTCAGTCCAGGCAATGGCACCTTCCCTTGCCCTAGGATGTACGCTGTTAAGGGCATGGCTCTTTCACACCCACAAACTTATGCTTAGAATGACAACACGGACCTTCAGAGACATATAATAATTTCTACGATTAATCATTATTAAAACAACTTAAAGCGATTGTTAGTAGTTGGTTTTGGGGACCAACGTGCTCTGTTTGGCTACCTATTTTTAAAACCTGAGTTTGGTGAAATTGCTTCACAGGCTATGAGGTAATGTGGAAAATAAGACAGTCGATTAAATCTGTCTGTTATGGTCCCTGGTTGAACACCTCTGGAAATGGGCATCTCACTACATTCAAGTGTATTGTATCCCTTAATTGACTCTAAGTTTGGAGAGGGACGAGCAGAGCAGTCCGCAGGAAGTTTGTACCGTATGTGGATCCACAAAGGAAACATGGTCTTGGTGCTGTCACCGAGATAGGTGGGGAAGTTAGCTGCTCTCTGCGCTGTGAGTGACAGCCATGAAAGGCACAAGAAGGACAGGTTAGCGGCTTGTGTGTTTAAAAAGTCTCTTGGAGGACTTTACAGACAAGCAATCAAGTATTCCAGCTTGTGTTAAAGTTGGGCTACAGTTGGTTCCATCCCTGGATCCCAAAGGCCACAGTCGGCCCTCTGGGAAAATCTGCTGCCATCTATGGTGCTATGGGGGAGCAAGTCTCCCACAGGTTCATATGTTTGAATACTTGGTCCCCGGTTGCTGTATCTGTTCAGGGAGAATTAGGAGGTGTGGCCTGGAGGAGGAGGTGTGTCATGGGGTGGACTTTGTGGTTTCAGAAGACTGGGGGGGGGAGGTCATTTCCAATATGCCTCTCTACTTCCTGTTGCTGCCGGCATGGACTCTAGCGCTCCGAAACAATCATCCCTGTTAAATGTTTTATGAATTGTCTTGGTTGTAGAGTTTTGCCACAAGAACAGAAAAATAAAACAACATTTCCACGCGGCCGTTTCTCCAAACCAAACACATAAAAGTTCTTCGTTTTATCCCAGCCCCAAACAGATCCCTGTCTTCACAATACGCTACGTGGTGGCACACTTTTTTTTTTCTGGAAACAAAACTAAATAAATAAATAAATAAATAAATAAATAAAAGAAGCTCAACAGCTAAAACGGGGTGTGATTTATGTAGGACTCTTAAAGTGAGGGCAGGCTGGCTGTGAATGGTTCATTATAAAAGATCCAGAAATTGGGATGAGTCACACAGTCTAGTCCAGACAGCCACTTCCTCATCCACAAGGAGAATAATAATTTCCCCTACAACTCTGACTGTAAGAATTAATTTACAACTTTACAGCTATCTGAGACACTTGGAAGGGAAGTGTGAGCCCCAGCAAATGAGAACCAGGGATTTTCACCAACGTAGTGAGGACCGTCATCCGAAAGATAGGACTTCTGCAAATATGGCGCGGCCCAATCCAGTCGCGGAAGTAAAACAATTGATCTTACAGTAGTAGAAAGTAGTGGAGTGGGCAAGGAAGGAGAAGGAGGATTGGCCAACAGGTACAAAAAAAATGCAGTTTTATTAGGGACTTGCTTTCTAGAGTTGTGTGACACAGTAGGGTGACCACAGTTAAGAATAAGTGGTCATAGTCCCAAAACAGTTAGAGCTGTGACTGCTCCCAACACAAAGCCGTGATTAATCCTTGCAGTGATGAATATGTCAATCACTCTGCCTTATCTAATTGCTTATTCTACACATGCACTGAACTATCACACTTTTGCCCAGTGGCTATGACCAACCATGGTCTGTCAGTCTAAACCTAGACAAATGATTGGATGAAAATATGACTTCAGGAAAGCTGCTGGCTAACACTGCAGATTTTGAAAGGCCTTGAACCTAATTGTCACGATTAAGATGGGGAAATCTAGACAGTGAATAGGAAGAGTATGAAATGTCATGTCAATAGGTCACACTAATGTCCCGGGGAAAGAAAAACATTTGTTTTGGTTTAATGCTGGTTGTATAGCACATGAGCATTTTATTCAGGAGACTTTAGTGCTTCGATGGGGTTACATAAAAAGCAGGATTGACGTATGTCCAGAATGTGTTCTGATAAGCTAAATGTGTCACAGCCTACAGCTAACGCAAGGGACAGAACTGGAGACGTTGCGCTGAAAGAAGCCTATCTTAAGATGCTGTGTCATGAAAGAGTAAACAGTTAACTAGGTGAAAAGCAGTGCTGATTCAGGAAAACGGGGCTGAGTATGGCTGGGGACCATTCGGGAGATGTCAGTTAGGGAGAACACGGGGCAAGGGGTGGGTGCCAGTCCTTCACACTGCGAGTTCTGTAATGGGGCGGGGAGGAGAAACTATTCCTTTACATCTGAAGTGATGGGCATGTCAATACGGCTGCCTTTATTAAAAAGACCAGACTGGTCCAGAATTTGGTCTCCTCAATCCCTCCTTGCACTCGTTCTATGTTCCTAAGACCTCAGAATCCCCATCTGGGAAGAGGGTAAGAAAGAGGCTCCCGGGGAAGTCAGTAACACACATGCACAGTGCAACATCTCGTTCCAGCCTTGTCCTTCAGGTCAGCTCCCCAGAAATAGGTCACTGGCTTCTAGAATGGGAAGAGAATCCCAGCCAGGTGAATGGTGGCCAGATTTAGATGGTAATGATTTGGAGTCCGTTAGAAACCCATCCTTGCTTGCTTTTCTAGCTTCCACGTGACTATTTCACCTGGCTGTTCTACATCGCATCCTTCCTACTCCACTCCTAAATCTCCAGGTCAAGTCTACCCCGACAGAGACCCAGTCTTCATCATCTCTGGCTTCCTTCCATGCTCTGTTCCCAGTAACACACATCACAGAAATATCAGTGCCCTGTGATTCAGCCTGCCGCTCCAGGCCTTCCTAGCACGATGCTGGCAGAGCCATAGCCACCCCATGACTCCCGCTAATATCACTCCTATGCAGTGTTGCTAGTCTAGATCACACTGACTCGTTGGCAGTGTTGTTTTGGCCGTATTACCCCCTATTCCAAAACTCCTCCTACTTTTTAGCCTTATCCTCGGCAGCCTGCATACACTCTTCTGTGGCAGCATGTTCATGCCTACCCCATAGCTCCAACTGGAGGTCATAACAACTCTCACCAGTGCCAATGCGTGCTTCAATTCTGCGTCATTTTCATACCCCTCTCCTGTATCTCATCCTGTCCATTCTGAGCATCTATCAGTTTTGTAAAGCAAGCTCAGGCACCACCACCCTTGTGAAGTTTCACGTCTACTCGGAAGGCCTTTTCTATCTTCTCTCTGCTCTGACACTTGACATGCATCCCTTCCTCGCTGCACTTCACCGGCAGAGAGCCAAGACTCCATGTCTATGTCCTTTGTCTTGTTTTCCACCAAGTGGCGCCCACCCTGGGGGTTCCTCCTACATTCCCACGGAGTGACTGTCTAGAGATCTTTTAGAAGAGGTGATGGCAAAGGTGGGAAAGATGGCCCCTACCCCAGGTTGAGTCAAAATGAAGAGCCAACCCCTGAGAAAAGCCTGATAGGCACGGGCCATTATTTAGAAACTTCAAACGCTATCCTAGCTCGTGCGTGTAATTACATGGATAATTTAAGCTTTGGAAGCTGGAAGGATCCGTCAAACTATTAGCATTCTTCATTGTAGAGATGAGAGCATAGTCATGTGAGCCCCACGGCACTTTCAAAAGCAGAATAGATATGGGCAGCCAAGATGATGGTGATTGGGCTGAAGAAAAAACGGGAAATGCTGGGCACTATGCCCATGAAGTGTGAGATGCACCCAGAAATGTTGGGGAACACTCTTGGGTTGGGGGCTTATGTCGTGTCTCCTGTCCAGTCATTCTTGGGAAACTTGCCATCCAATTCCTGTGATCTACACAGTAGCATCCTGCTGGTGTTTGCTGCCATGTGTGGACGCTGAAGTGTTCCGGGTCGAGATGAAACACTTTATTCCAGTTTTTCGCAAGTGAGGGGTTTCCTGTGATTGCGTGCCCTTTTTTTTTTTAAGAGTGAAAGTTGAAGCCATTTCTCACGTGAATATTAAATGTCTGAAGTCAAGTGCGGAAAATTGTTATAAAAAGATTGCTGGTTTCACTATCCCAGCAACAAAAGTGCATGTACACAGTCTTAAATACACAGCCCCTGGAATCTGAGTGAATGATTCTACAGCCATTAAATGTCTGTTAACAGTGAGAATGACCCCCACAGGCTCACACATTTGGAGGCTTGGTCTCCAGGGAGTGGAATTGTCTGAAAACTTTAGAAAGATTAGGGAGTGTGATCTTGTTGGAGGAAGTGTGTCACCGGAGGTGGGCTCTGAGATTTCATAAGCCCATGCCAGGCCCAGTCTCTCCATTCTCCCCTCTCCTCTTTCTTCCGCTTCTGCCTGTGGATCAGGATGTAGCTTTCGGCGACTTTTCCAGTGCCGTGTCTGCATGCCACCATGCTCCCTGCCATGATGATAATGGACTGAACCTCTGCAGCTGTAAGCCAGCCTCTAGCTAAGTGCTTGATTTTAGAAGAGTTGCCTTGGTCATGGTGTCTCTTCACAGCAATAGACCAGTGACTAAGACAACAGTTCGTTGCTCATGAGGAATAATGGGAGGAATGACATGGTCCAGTATTGAGGCTTTAAATATTGTAGAATTAGTAACCTTATTATAATGTTAGAATTATGTGTTGAAACCCATCCTGAGCAACGGCACGGCTCTGAGTGAGAAACTGCCGTATCCGTGTTTCTGCACTGGCGTGCGGTATTTGTGAAGTGTACATTACCGCCGCAAAATGGGATGATGTCGTCTGCACACTCTGCACAGACATTGTTTACACACGTGTGGCTCACACCAGAAAGTCCTCTAGAAGGTCACTGAGCCCCTTGGACTCAGCTTCCTTGCTGGAAAATGGAAAAAACTGAACTTCCCACTTCACATAAAGGACACAAACACCAAATGACATCTTGTTTGCGGATGCGTTTTATGGGTGATGAAGTGAGACACTCACAGATTCTGATTGCTATTTTGATGCAGGTTCAGCATCTCCACAGCCCTTCAGAAAACAACAGCAGGAAACACTGATGAGATTGAATCCAAGCTCATGTACAGCCTGAACCCATAACACATAGCCACCTTTAAACAAACAAGCAACAAGAGGAAAAACCTGCCCATCTCTATACAAACTGCCACTAAATTCTGCAGAGTTAAATAATGAAATTGGGAGTCTGGGCTGTGATGGTTTTAATACTCTGGGTGTCTGATAGGAAAGCAACTGCTCCTGTAGAATAAATACATTTTCTTTTTACCTAAGACAGCTGTCTCTTTGAATGTCAGGCACTCTGTTAAGTTTGCACTATAAGATAACATCATACAGAAAATGAGACTGTGTAAGCATTCAGGAGTTTACTATGAGGTTATATCCTGATGGACCACGGTAAGTTAAAAATATCCTAAGCTGGTGATGATTTTAATGCATCTAGCCTGAGGGCGTCAGCTCAGCCACCCAGAGCCCTGCTTGAGCAGCGGCTCCTGACCCTGCCCGACCTTTTAGAAGAAGATCATGCTGCATCATCCTTAGCCCTGAAAAGGAGATAAAACTCCAAACTCTAGTTCCCACTGGCTCCATATCACTTTGGCCTCAGTATTAAGGTACACACCCTAAGTTAGGTTTCCCTACAGACCCTAAGAGGCGGAACCAGCCTGCTCATACAATATCTAAGTGAGCAATTTGGACTTATTAGCAAGCACAACACACACTGGGGTCGCGTTAACTGCCGCTGTTCCCAGCTGCGGGCACTCACTGCCTGTCTGGGACACATTTCCCAAGTCCTCCAAATGGGCCTTTCTTCTGGAAAACTGCCTTGGTAGCGCCTATCTGCAGAGCACCCATAAAATGACTTAGTGCACACTGAGAGCTCATCCACTCTCCACTCCTGTCGGCCATGTGAGATGTACCATTGATATGTAATTCACCGTGACAATTCATTTTTAGCAAGTGAATTAGACTAACACTTTCAATATTTACATTTTGCCCCTTTGATCGTAACTATGTTTGCTTACTTTTAACCATATGCAGAAAAAAAAAAGAACTTTAGCCCTTTGATGATCCTAGTGCAAAATATTTCTGCGTGCCCAAAGCAGGTCACTGTTTTGTTCATTCACCCATCCCCATATGCCCAGATCATTCTATTCAGAAGGGTGAAAATCTCAGGAATTAACTCTCTGGGCTATGGAGACTTTGATCAGTAAATTTATTCTCTCTGATCGTGAGTACTTAATTATCAAATAATTAAGTAAATTTTCTTTAATTTTTTTTCTGAGTGGATGGAGCTAGCCCTGTTTTGTTTCTTTATGTAGTCCCAGCTGTCCTGGAACTTGCTTTGTAGACCAGGCTGGCCCCAAATTTAGAGATCCGCCTGTGTCTGTCACTGCCCCCCAAGTACTGGGATTAAAGGCGAGCATCACCACCATCTGGCGCTGGTCCCATTTTATTGAAAGAGCACTTTTCTGTGTACTAGACACTGATGGAACCAGGCTATAAGAGTGTAACCTGTGCTACACCTGAGCCAGTGGGACTCTGTCATCTGCAACGATGGCAGATCTAACCATGGTCAGATCCTTCCATTGTGGTTTAGCAATTCCTTCTCTGGCTCTGGAACTAAAAATGCACCTTGCCTTTTTAATATGCTCCTATTCTGGGCACAAAAATAACATCAGAGATCCCCCAAGGCATCAACGGACATCAGTAAATTCATGTAAATTCATGTGGCTGACAGTCCACCTTCCTGAGAATGTCTCCGAGTCGCCATGTTTCTGACTTTCCTGTCTTCTGGTGGTGGAGATCCCAGGGTCTCTGTTCTCTGTGCCCCTGTAAGGTCTAGTGGCCCTTATGAATGTCTAAACTAAGATACCCACAAACGTATGAGGTCAAAACATTATGGAATTCATCAAGTAAACTGGGGAGCCATGGAGGATTCTATGAGGAAGACCAGCTGGGGAAGTTAGCCTTGTGGGGGCCGCAGCGGGATGACTGGGCCAGCCTGGACACCTCTGGGCTGCACCATGTCCCACAGAATCCTGGAGCCACCGTGTGTGCCTTGATTCTTCTCCTCTTAGCCTGGCTTCTTGTCTTACTTCTTTTCTGCTTTTTCTATGATGTTTAAATCATGAAATAGCAAGCTGAAAATACAGACTTTTTTTTATATTTATTTATTATGTCGTATGTGTTACAGGGAGGGGTGTCCACGTGCCCGGGTACTCCTGTGGCAGTCCAAAGGATAACTTTTGCTACCTGGGTCCTAAGGTTCAAACTCAAGTCCTCAATTTTGGTGGCAGGCGCCTGTACCCACTGAGGCCTCTCGCAGGCCCCGGATGTTATTTTTAAATGAGCAGATGCCTGAGATGATTTTCTCTCGCAGAATGTGTGAGTCTCGGGGAGTATTATCATGTCACAACATCTTCCAGATTGTATTTATAAAGGATGAATAATTTGTGCTATTCTTAGTTGCTGGCTTCCTTTTTGGGGGGGAAAGAAAACGGATCAAAGATCGAAAACGGATTAGGTAATGGTGCGGTGAGTAATGCCACCGAGTGTACAGGGTAACCCAGTAGCCAAGCTCCTCGCAAAGTGAAAAGCATCGTGATGTTTTTGGTTTACCTTTTCTGCTTTTAATATGTGAATGCTACCCGCTGCAGGCCGCGCCACGCAACCTTTAAGCTCCGCCGTGGTGTCTGTGGCATACGGTTAGAGGACGACTAGGTGTCTTTCAGGAAAGGAAAACCCAAAGCTGTTTTGCAGATTGCAAGCACATTCTCGCTTAATTTCCCTGGATAACAGTTTGTGTTTCTTTGCGGTGGAGTCCAAGCTGCTTAAGCTCCCAAAGCCCAGAGTCCTCAAACATGGCCACAGACGAAAGGCCTTGGTTTTCTGACCCTGACGAGAGCTTGAGCTTGGCTTTGTTTACAATCCAGTGCCGCTGAAACACAATTTGAACATATACGGGGCGGGGCAGGGGACACAGCACCATCCTGCGCATGTTTTGCTGTGTAAATTCTACCGAAGAATTCTTTAACAGCGATGATAATTGTAGGTTTGGGTTCTCCAGGTAACTGCTCCCTGGACCTAGCTGAGGTTGCTAATATTTTATTACTTTCAATGAACTCAGAGGCCACTGCTTACTATGTTATCTGAGGGCATCCTGTAAATGTTTCTCCTTTACCTCTCTTCCTGGTTTGGGAGGCATTCATAGAGATTCAGGATAGTATTCTTTTTTTTTTTCAAAGCATAGCAGGAGGAATTATCTAGAATAAATTAAAATGGCAGATCCTTTAAACTGCTTTGAGCTGGCCTCCATTTGGCCAAAGGGAAGGAGTGTGTGTTACATCTGACAGTTAGCATAGAGGAAGATAAAAGCCCTCTTGGCCCCTCTGGGAGGTAGCTGGTGGCTCATCCCTGTTGTGAACCCCTTATGTAAGGACACAGTTGGGCTGAAGTACCAGGCTCTGTATATCTGTTCTTGCCTTGATGCCCGGAAGAGAGTTGAGGCGGGGAAGAGCGTCTGACCTACAAAATTATCGTTCTCACTGAAAGTATAATCTTATCAGTGTGTGTAAGGGAGTATAAGGAGAAAAGTTGACGGGGAAGGAGATGAATAAAGTGGAAGAGAACAGCGTCCCCCATTAGACTCTGCTGGTCTGATCCAGAAAAATGCAAGGTCAGTGAGTGTCACAGGCATTCAGGAGACCACACCAGACTGTGCTCCCAGAAAACTCATGGATCAATTAAACATCTCTTTCCCTAAAAATTAACCTAGCTCTGATCCCTAGCCCCAAAGTCTGCCTTAATAACCAATAACTATGAGCCAGACAGATTGTGGAGCTGATTTTTTTGTATTTTTTTTTAAGTACAACACACAACAAGTATTTCATAAATCCAGGGCATTCTAGCAACTTGATTTTGCATGGTGCTTTAGACTAGAAATGGGAGTCCATAAATAGTTCTGTATTACTCAAGACAATTTAGTGACTGGGTTGACCTGCCATATTTTAGACATCTGTCTTTATTGTCTCCCCACACCCATCTGTACTAAATAATCTATTTGACTACACTTTTGACACCACGGATATGTCTGGATGGATGGTCTTGTAGACAGCTGAGTTTGTGTGTAGGAGGTTGCTTCGTGGAGACTGATGGTGAAGTTCTTTTTTAATATTTATTTATTTATTATGTATACAATATTCAATATGTGGATGCCTACGGTCAGGAAGAGGGCACCAGACCCCATTACAGATGGTTGTGAGCCACCATGTGGTTGCTGGGAACCGGGCTCAGGACCTTTGGAAGAACAGGCAATACTCTTAACCTCTGAGCCATCTCTCCAGCCCCATGATGGTGAAGTTCTTAACCATGTTCTGTTGACTTGTCTCTGGTCACAAAGACACACACTGGATTCAGGGATCTGGTGTTTTGGCATTGACCTATTCAAGTAACTGTTTTCCGTGATATAAACAAGCCAGCATCAGAGATTTGGGGAAGACAAGGTCACTGACTTCAAAATGTTTAGAAGGCTTTGATTTTTCCCACCACATTCACGTGGGGGAGAAAGTTGGTTCCAGTGGTGTGTAGCCTTTTGACACAGACTGGGAATGTTGCTGACATAGCTAGTCCTGTCTCTTGCCCATTGTCTTCTTTAAAACTTGTCACTGCCTTTAAAGTGACAACCCTCTTTTGAGTATTTTTCAAAGCAGAAGACAAACCATGGTCAAGCGGTGCTTAGTCTAATGGATGTGGCAAGTTTTGTTTTTTTTTTTTCAGGGACATGAAAATGTCCCCCGTTTCTGACCTCTGTCTTCTTTAGCCTTTGGGGCTAAAAGCCTCGGGTGATAAAAGGCCCGAGACCTACTTTCTGGATATAGGCATTCCCCACATATAGATGACTCGCTTTCTAAAAGTGTGCCTGTCGCTATTCATCCACAACTTTGAATTCTTTGCCTTAAGAAGAAATGTTAAAAATTATGGTCAGGTTTTGGGCTAGTACTATTTTGATTGTGAACTAATTTTGAAATTATTAGTATCAGTTGTGAGACCTTGGAACAGGAAGTTAAATGTTCCTCCCCCAATGGACGGCCTAAGGGGGAACTCTGATGAGGGAGCGTCACACCACCCTCCTTAGGGCTTCCTCCGTCTTCCAGCTCGGTAACCCAGGCTTGCACACTCGACCACAGTCGGGCTTTTCTACCTTCCATGATACACTCCTTATAGAAGATTTATTACCGCCGGGCAGAGGTGGTGCACACCTTGAATCCCAGCAGGCAGGAGGCAGAGGCAGGCAGATCTCTGTGAGTTTAAGGTCAGCCTGTCTAAAAGAGCTAGTTCCAGGACAGCCAGGGTTACACAGAGAAACCCTGCCTTGGAAAAAAAAAAATTATTGCCTTCATTTTTTTTTCTTAAATAAAACATCCATTGTCTTTGTTATGCTGGTCTAAGTAATATGTAAAAGTCAATCTGAATTGATTATATTTACAGAAAGGATTAATAAATCCAGTTCCACTCCATGTGTATAAGAATATGAAATCCCTTGGGACTCAAATCGAGTGCAGGTTGTAATATGTCCTTTAACTTGATATTCATTAGTCATATTTTATAATAAGGTATGTAGGAATAAAGATGGTATGGCGTTCATCATGTTGCAAGGAGACCTCATAGTTAAAGACAAATTACTGCAATATAAACTGTGATAAGTTGCCAGAAAGACTTTATATTAAAATTCCAAATCTTACATATAACTTGAAAAAAATTAAATTCTCATAATAACATTAAAACCAATTAGACATTATAGCTTTAAAGATTAAGCATATAGTCCAACAAAGTAATTCTGCAAAGTCAGCTTGCTTCCAATGTTATAACAAAATGCCTGAGATAATTAACTTACAAAGAGAAAAGATTTCTTTGAATCCAAAATTTTGAAAATTTCTGTCCATGATTAAGTAGACCCATTGCTTTTTGGCCTAAGGTGAGGTGGGCATTGTGGTGGAATTCTACAGTAGTGTTCAGTGCTGGGGTGCATGGTCAAGAGGCAAAAGCGTGTGAGTGGGGTGTTGGGGTCCCACCATTCCCTTCAAGGACATACTCTTAGTGACCTGAAGTCATCCCACTAGGCCCTGCCTTCTAAAACTTCATTACTTCTCAATTGCTCCATCCTAAGACCCAAGCCTCGATCACACAGACCTTTGGGGTGCTTAACATCGAAACTGTTACACTCTCTCCGTTAAGGCAACTGGTTTTGACTGAGTCTCAGTTTCTTTACTTAGACTATACCCTGCTCTTTCAGTTATTAGCGTTTCCAGCAGGCATCTCAGGAGAATGGAGGTTAGTGGAAGTTTTTACTACAACGTATTCCCGGCTTAATGTTTGGCTCAACTGTAGCGAGTTTAGCCTTACCCCTGACTAAGTCAGTGTTCTCTCTTTAAGTACTGCTGGCCGTGCCGTGGCTAGCCATTTCTCTTTGCTAGCATACACTCCCAATTTGTTTTTAAAATCATAATCACGGTTTCAGGTGTGATTTATTTCTGCAGATTGAATATGAAAAGAACTGTTTTTATCTTGCCAACACCGAGGTTCCAAGTCAAACATTTTGCCATTGCCGTGCATGGATGTCTCCGCCACAGTTTCTTGCCCCTGGCTGCTTAGTGCAGCTGAAATGGAATGGACCTTCCTTCCTTCCTTCCTTCCTTCCTTCCTTCCTTCCTTCCTTCCTTCCTTCCTTCCTTCCTTCCTTCCT
>JABTXL010004243.1:811514-826271 GCA_025134845.1 Neodon shergylaensis
CCTTCCTTCCTTCCTTCCTTCCTTCCTTCCTTCCTTCCTTCCTTCCTCCCTTCTTCCCTCCTTTCCTTCCACACAAGGACCTTGATAACAGATTAAGTTTGCAACAACTTCTGAGGGCCAGCACAGAGTGGGTGTGAGCAACAGCGAGCTCAGAAAGCTGGACTTTTGCGGGGGTGGCGGATCCCCCAAGCAGGCTGCTTGACCTTGATTCTGGCTGCACTAGAACACGGAAGGACTAAGAAAGAAGAGGAAGCTCATCCAGCGCTTCCCACGGATTAGCCTGTGGTGGTGTTAGAGGAGTTTCAGTCCTCCTGCCCTGTGATGGTGGAGCGGAAGTTGCTCTTCTCGGAATCCTGGAGATGCATTTCAGGGAGTAAAGATTTGTTCATCTAGTTGATGTGACGGAACATCAACAGCTGAAAATCCCAACACCTCTGGCATGCAGAGGAAGTGGTGTCACTCTAGTGATCAAAGGGCGCAAAGGACATTTCTTTATGTAGGCAATATTGTTAACCACACTTGGGACTCCTTAGGGGAACTTCAGTAATATTTCCTCCAAGCGAACTGTAAACTGCCAATAGCAAATTCATTCCGTCTTCACATAAACGTTTTTCAGGGCTGTGTTTTCCATAATAAAAATAAATCCAAGTGGAGTGGCATTGTAGAAGATAGACAGACAGCTCAGTGGTCAAGAGTACCTGCCCCCCTTCCAGAGGACACAGGTTCAACTCCCAACATCTTTTGTGGCTCACGACCATCTGTAGCTTCAGTCTCAGTGGATCCCATGGCCTCTTCTGGTCTCTGAACAACAGGCACACCCACGGTTCGCAGCCATGCATGGAACCAAAACACCCATACACCTAAATAAAAACTTAATTAAAAATTTTAATTAAATGAGTGGCATTGCAAATCTGTTTGATGTTTGGCTTGACTGTGGAGAGTTTTGCGTTTACGTCTGCATTAAAATTGAAAGTTAAGGTAACACCTGCCTTATAGCTTCTATAAATGCCACAATATTCATGAGAGAATAAACGGGAAAAAGCAAGTAATGTCTAAGTACAGCCAGGAAAATAGTTCTGGCCTCACATCTTCCCCAAAACATTTTAGAGGGGATATCCAAGACACCAGTCCCTACCATAGGCACTGCTGAGTTTTCTTCCTAATTCTAAAGGGGGCTGTGTCACTCTGGGTGAGCAGGGCTTAGCCTCACATTCTTATAAGACTGTCCACTTTAAAGTAGTGTAAGTGATAAGCAGAATGCAATTTTGAGCACCAAGAGCAACCTTGAGCACATATTTTGATTTCAAGAAGTGCTGACCCTGAAGGAATTTGAATTTCTGCCAAATGGCTTCTTAGGATTTTTTTTTTTTTTGAGACAGGGTTTCTCTGTGTAACAGCCCTAGCAGTCCTGGCTCTCTCTCTCTGTAGACCAGGCTGGCCTCAAACTCACAGAGATCTGCCTGTGTCTTCCTCCCGAGTGCTGGGATTAAAAATGTGCACCACCACTGCCCAGCTCTTTACAATTTTTTAAGTGAAGTTTTGTCTTATTTCACTCTGACAGAAAAGATTGTGCATTACTTTTACATTTCCCACTATTCTTTAAAATGTTTAATCTAGCCCACAGTTCTGTTCTTCCAAAGACCTCTTGGGTTGTTTGGGGGTAGTAGTTGAGGAGAACATGTATATTTGGGGTGTATATGCACACGTGTGTGTGTGTGTGTGTGTGTGAAGGTCAGCGATTGTTCCTCAGGAACATACCTTGTTTATTGGGACAAAGTCTCTCACCAGGGCCTAGTCTTGCTGATTAAGTTGGTCACTGGCCCCAGTTCTAGAAGAGTGGGTGTTGGGGATTGAACTCAAGTCCTTACGCTTGCACAGCAAGTTCGTTACAGGCTGAGCCATCTTCTCAGGTCCCACACTTTGTCCCCTCCAGGAGCCCATATCTTAGTAAGGCATCTCCAAATCAAACAGAATCCTTAGTGTCTGTAGGTAGCAGAGAACATCAGGTGAGAAGCAGCCAGGAGCATGTCGTGTGTGTTCTGGTCCTTGTTTTATCCCAGCCACAAGTCCCAAAGACCTCCAGCCTGAGGAGACTTTCTGCTTCAAACCCTCGCTATCAGGGTCGGCTTCAACACTGAGCCAAGGCTCTGGAACACACTCAAGCCAGGAAGAAACCACAGGACATTCTGTCTCCCAGGACTATCGTTTAAGGGAAAGAAGCTTTGAGAGGCAGATGACAGCAGGGACATTCCAAAGTCCGCCCCGCATTTCTGATGCCCTGTGTCTGCTGGAGATCTTCTGTGGCCTCTTTTCTATGAAAAACTCAGAACATGTTTTTCTCCTTTCTCATTCAAGGAAGTCTGGAGTGGGTAGCGGCTTGCTCAGAGTCACCTGGTTTCGAAAAGGACCTCTGAGCCCATATCTCTCACTCTGAGTCCTTCCCTGGGGACATTATTGCTTCTCACTGAGGTCAGCCTGCTGTGAGAGAAGCCAGGGAGTCTAAAGCAGAGAGTGAGCTTATCTCTTCTGTAAAGGCTGCCAGTTTGGCAGCACCAAGGCATTTCCCTTCCTGGCTCCAGGGTTGTTGTTGTTTTTTGTTTGTTTGTTTGTTTTTGGTTTTTTGGGTTTTTTTTTTAAAGACTCCTCTGGCTTTACTCTACAACCCAGGCTCACCTTGAACTTGTGATCCTCCTGCCTCAGCCTCCTGAATGCACCACCACTCCCAGCTCCCCCTCTTAAATAAAATTACTCAGTGTGTATGAGAGAGGATCAGGTGTAGCTTTGTGTGACTTCTTGGGCTGGTACGGTAAAGTTTGAGTTCTATAAGAAGAAGGAAAAACAAAATCCAAAAGAAAGGAAATTGGGTTACAAACCAAAACCTTACCCACAAGTAAAGGTACTGACTGAACTTTAATAATACACAAAAGAGGTGCAGAAGCCCTCATGTTGCCTCGCAATCATTTGCAAAGTGTCCAGAGGTTGGAGAGGGTTCAGCTGCCCCCAGGGCCACAGCAGCAAGGGCAGCACCTTCCCCCACGTGTGCTCTGTGAGCCCTGGGCTGAGAGCTGACAGCAGGCCTGGCGGGAGGCTTGGAGACATCTTCGTCATGATGTCTTCCAGTGCATGCTACATAGCTCCTCTCACCTTGCCATCTGCTGGGAGGAGCACTGAGCTTTTTAATTAAAACTAGGCTGCTTCAGGTTCTATGACAAGTCACGTCTTTGCACGATAAGACCGAGCCTCTGTGGGGTGCCCGCATCTTTCCAAAACCCAATTTAACAATAGTTCCTTATTTTTTCTTTCTTTTTTTTTATTCTTCTAATTTTGGTAGAATATGTGTGACCTAAGATTTCCCATCAGTTGTTTTTAAAGGTGCAGTTCAGGGGTGTTCTGTGCCTCCTTGTGGCGTGGTCACCACACATTCCAGAACCCTTGTCTTGCAAGACTAAAGCTCTACACTCTTACTCAAACCCCCTCTGCCTCCCAGCGCCTGGTCATACCATTTCACAATCTGTCCCTCTACGTGTGGCTACTGGAGAGGCCTCACGTTACTTGATGAGATCATGTTCGCCTTTGGGGGCTGGTCATTTTGCGTGGTGAAGTGTATTGATGGTTTCAGAATTCCCTTCCTTTATAAAGTGAGTGACATATTTTGTTCTTTGGGGTCTGGTTATTTTGTGTGGTGGAGTGTATTGATGGTTTCGGAACTCCCTCCTTTTATTAAGTGAGTGGCATGTTTTGTTCATCCCTTCACCCACTGACAGATACCTGCATGGCTTCCCACATTTAATTAGAGTAGATAATACTGCTACAAACACGAGTATGCAAATGCTCTTAAAGTCCCTGTGGTGTGGCAGAGCCCACCTAGGCTGAGGGGAGAGAGTTTGCCACAGTTCCTGTCGGCTCCTGTCCTGCCGGACTTCCTTTGTCTGTGGACCGTGTTCAGACCACATTGACATTAAACCCAGAACCGCTGTCAGGACCAGGCAGGGACACTGTGTGCTGAGGACAATCCATTGTTCCCAACTTCAGTGCCTGGGCCTCCTAGGGTACAGGTGGGAGAAGCTGCAGGTATAACCTCAGGCCCAGGGCTTTGTCAGATGGGTTCCGAGTCTTCTGGAATTCCATCTGGGGCTTTGCCCCAGAAACTGGTCATTTCGAATGGCCTTGATTTCATGGGTGGCAAGAGATTTCTACTCTGAGGACCTGTGGAGGGGGGTAAGGGTTGAGTCCCCAAGGTCAAATCTGGGCTCTTGGGCTGGTTGCCTTCAGCCTGATTGCCCTCAGAAGAAATGGGTCCTCAGTAGTGGGTGCCTTCAAGGGACTGCAATGCGCAGGCCCCGACATAAATAGTTGGCAAAAAAGAAAAAAAAATACCTTCCCTTCTCTCTTTTCCTTTAAGCTGGCGGCGCTTGTTTAAGGAAACTGTTTGAAGGGCACCCAGTAAGGCCCAAGCACTCCCCCAAAAGACAGAATTTCTCTAGCACAACCTTGGCAAATGATCTTTCACCTTGAACCCTGTGGCAGAAAAGCTGTTTGGCACAAAGCCTTGCTCTGGAGTGTTCTAACCTCCTGACAATATCCATATGATTTCACGGGCTGTGACCCTCTGTCCTGTTAGAGCAGCGATCAGGCTTTAGATTAAAGCCACTTAAATTCTATTCCAGATTTAAAGACATGTCAAGTTTTGTTTTTTTATTTCCTTTTTACTAATAGGTATTAGTAAGTGTACTTACCAGGACCATAAAGATAATAGTAATATTTTATCTCCTTGCTCTTGTCTTTGGAGGACTTAAATCTACACCGTGGCCTGGTCTGTAGGATGTATAAACTGACATATGATTTATCTAGTTCGAGAGGTGTAATTAAAATTCTTTCAGGTAAATTTCACTAGGTTTCCAGTTAGGGTGTGGATGTGGTCTAAGTCTGTTTTGCAGCAATCCCCCCACCGTTTCTAGTCCAGACTTGTTTTAATTACTTTTATGTCCCTATATGTTCACGTAATTCTTCCTTATTATCTTTCTGGAAACATCTATTGCACATTCGGACACACCTTGTGGTCATTCTATTTGCACCTGTTAAATTAAAAAGCTAATGAATGTTCCCTTTGGATCTTCCTGAATTATCTACCTTGCTTTCATGGTCACTTTCTTCTCTGCTCAGGATGTCAGGGTGTGTGTGTGTGTGTGTGTGTGTGTGCGTGTGTGTGTAGGGGATGTTCCTAGAGAAGAGTGGCAGGTTGTCACACTTCCAGGGTTTGGGTGCGGGATTAACAACAGTTCTGGGCCATTTCTAATCCTGTTCTCTTTTCCTTTTTGCTCCTCTTCCTGCCTCCCTGCCTCTGGGGACACGGAACGCGGATGGCCCATCGTCTGAAAAAAAAAACGCGATCGCCGGTTGCGGGGATGCGGATAACGCGGTGAGTCCGGAAGTGAATATTTAAATGCGCGGTCTCTCTCTTTGTGGAAGAACAATTTGCCAAGTGAAATTCTTCGATGGGAAATTTTCTCTGGCATCTGCTGTCTGTGTGTATGAGGTCACGTGCTTGGGGTCAGAGTTCAACCTCGTGAGCTAGCGAGGGAAAGTCTGGAAGAAGTCCCAAGCTCCCGTAAATAGAAATCAACCATTCACATTGCACAAAGACGATAGTCAGATATTTATGACGGATGTTGTTCCTCCCTTCTTTCTCTTTGGGTTTATGCTATCCTTCACGGCATCTCATGACAAAGCATTTGAAGATGTCCCGTTGTCTTCCGAGTTCCGTTCTGCTATTTTCGAAGGCTTTTATTGAGTTTGCCCCTAAGTCACATGCCTCAGCTCTTTAAAATGTATTTGTCATTTATGACAGAGATAAATTCAAACGCTCTCTCTTTGTGAAGACTTTGTGATGGAGCGTGCCGTTTCGGGAACGGCACCTTGCTGGTGTGTTTACGTGAAGCATGCTAGGCACCCGACTGTGTCAGTCTCCTTTTTCCCATAGGCGATGCTAGAGATGGGATCGAAACTCCGCAGTAGCAAGATTGTTGAGAGTATCAGTGTGACTTTGTCCTTCTAAGCCTGAGTAGGAGCAAAGGGCAAACCTGCTGCTGTACTATATGCAGGACCAGGAAGGAAAAATGGGAAACATATGTATATATAATGTGTGTATATGTGTATTTGCATGCGTAGAGGTATAAACATATATTTTAAACACATTTCCCAAGGATGGTGGAAGCAGGATTCTGAGAGAGCCTTTGGTTGGAATGATGCCGGAGGAGGGACTGGTCCCGTATCTTCGCCTCTTCAATTAAAAGATATAGAATAGCTAATTGCAAAACCAATCTCGTCAAGACTGACTGCCATAGGAAGCTCATTGTCTTGGTCCTGAGACCTTCACTCCTTTCTGTCTCCTCTCAATTCACTTCCAACTGCCAGGTCACAGCCTGAGCCGGGAGCAAAGGCGTTTGTAGTGGCAATCTGTTAGGTTTGAAATTTCTAAAATTATCTGAAGGTTAGCATGGGAGCTGGCACTTGGAAGACTTTCTCTTTTGGCATAAATGATTTGGGAATCTTTATCTTCGAATATTCAGTTGCACACACATAAACTTAAGAGTGTATGTCGTTAGGTTTATTCTGTTGAGCCGTTCGGAGCCTATTTGACTCAATGCCTGCCTAATCAACTATTGGCTGTTACATTCTGTGTTATGTGATGGTTATTCAGTTCGACATCCCAATTTTTTTTGAGGTTCTCCCTGTACCTTCCTCAGGTCTTTTTGTCTCCATTTTCCTCATCGGCAGTGATAACCAGCTATGCAGGGGTCCATTCCCTTTCAGTAATAGTCAGTAGCCAGATCCTGCTTCCTTGGAACTGATGCCCAGGAGCTGCATCTGTGAATTCTCCATCTGTCCAGGACCTTGAGTGCTTTCTGGGAATATTACATGGTGCTCAGGAAATCCTCAGAATCTCAGATGCTAAAACTGCAAAGAACTGGCAATGCTGTTTTCTCTCCGAGGACTTTGTTACAGTGTGCATGATTCTTTACTGCCCACTCTTTCTGTGACCCTGTTGGGGAATCTTTGGATTTTTGAGGTTGTCTTGCTTTTTCTTCCACCATGCATGGAGAAAGGTGTGCACCTCCTTGGGCAGTGACGGCTCCTGCTCTTTAAGAAGTGGCAGATGGACTTGTCACAGGTTCAGGGTGGTACACTCATGGTCACTTTCCTACTGGCTCCTAGGACCCGGGTTATAGATTGGATATGAGCCTTAAGTCCGTTCAGCCTGGCTACTGGAACTGTTACCATCTTACTTGACAGCAAAAACAAATTGAGTTACAGAGATCAGCATGCTGGAGGTCTCGGAGAAGCAAACTGAAGAGTGTGGCTTTAATCGGGGCAGTTGGATTTTAGTGTTAAGTAGTGGTTTAGTGTTGCCTTGCACACTTTCTGTTAACCAGCCTCACGTGCATCTTGATGCTGTACACCCAGGTGCACACTAGGGGACACTAGGCCACGCCCATTTCATTCTGACTTCTGCTAAAAGTTCCTCTGTAAAACAAAAGTCATGCCTCAGTGGTAGAGTGTAGTAGTAGCTGCCGGCTGTGTTCCTGCCGCCCCAGCTCCTGGTCACCTGGCTAGCTTTAAACTCGAAATAACAATACACAAACTGTATTCTTTTAAACACTGCTTGGCCCATTAGCTCTAGCCCTTACTGGCTAATTCTGATATCCAGATCAGCCCATCTCTAATAAACTGTGTAGCACCGGTCTTACCGGGAAAGATTCAGCATGTCTGACCTGGCGGCCTGCTTCATTGTGTCTGCCTCAGAGAGCAGAGCTATCACGTCTGTCGGGGGAGGGGAGCATGGCATCTCAGCTCACTTCCTCTTCCTCCCAGCATTCTGTTCTGTTTACTCCTCCCACCTATGTTTTAACCTATGAGGCCAAGCAGTTTCTTTATTACTTAACCAATAACCTTCTTCCATCAGTAGAGCACGGATGACAGGCACGATCATAAAGCATGTTAGGAGGTGGCATGGCCTGCAGAGCTCCTGTCTCTAGAGAAACATCTTTGCATCTGACCGGATGTTCATACTTTGATGCAACTGCACACAGGTTAGGAGTGAAACGCAAAGAGAATCTAATCCTTTTCCAGGTTCTAATAAAATCTTGCGCCAACAAATTCCATTTGGGTTTTTGACTCTTGTTATCGAGTGTTGAAGCTTCCGAATCTAATCATGAGCACTCGGCTAATGGCTAATTTTCTGCTTTATTAGGCAGGATAATAAGGCTCTTCTCAAAATCAGAGACATGACAAGTGGAACGTTATCTTGGTCGATTGCCCCTCATGTTCCTTTCAAGAATCTCCATCAATGGGTACAAGAATGAGCTGAGCCCAGCTAGGGAGGGCGTGGTTGGGGCACGAGCACTGCCCGTACCCCCCTTCTCTGGGCTTGTGAGGGTCAGCGCCTTTTCAAGCTCCCTATGTTCTTCATTTCACATTAGTTCATCTTCCGACGCCATAGCGTCATGTCCAGACCACAATGCTTTCCCATCTCAAGTGGTCCAGCACTTGGACTGCTTTTGGCCTTGGTGTTTTCTAGTATAGTCTACAGCAACCCCGAAAAGGGTAGAACCTGTGTAGGGGTGGCACAGCAAATTGTCATTAATAAGCTGAATGCTAAATTTAAATAAAAAGAGTGTGTGAGTGTATGTGTACTTTTAATGTGAGTGAGCATGTGTATTCATGTATGTGCATGCGTGTGCATGTGGGATCCAGAGGTCAACCTCGGTCAGGTGTTGTTCTTCAGATGCTGTCTACATTGCCTTTGAAACAACAGAATCTCACTGTCCCGCTGCTCACCAAGTAGACTCGGCTGGCTGGTCATCAAATCCCAGGGACCCTTTTGTCTGCCTTCCCAGCATGGTATTACAAGCGGACACCATCCTGGCTGCCTTTTCACAGGGTTCTGGGAATTCAGCCAAGGTCCTCACGCTTGGGTGGCAAGCACCTTATAACTGTCAGGCCCTATCATCATCATCATTGTCGTCATCATCATCATCTTAATTTATCTATTTTTATGTGTTTGGGTGTTTTGTCTGAATGTCTGTCAATGTATCACATGCATGCTTAGAACTCTCAGAGGCTAGAAGAGGGCATCTTATTCCCTAAATTGGAGTTAACAAATGATTGTAGGCCAACAGATGGGGACTGGGACTTGAACTGGGGTCCTCTAGAAGCGTGGGCTGTGCACTTAACTGCTGAGCTACCTCTCCAGCTCTCTGTCTGACTTTTTGCATGGGTTCTGGGGATTCAACTGAAGTCTTCATGCCTCAGTGGCAAGCGGTTTACCAACTGTCTCACAAGCCCAATAAAGAATTTTCTTTTAAATTGGAATGGAGGTTACTACCAAAGAAACATCCCCAACATTGGCTTTTAGCCTTGTATTTCTGAGTGGTGGGGGAGGAAAAGAAAGACACAGAAAAGAGAGGGAAGGAAGGAGAGGAGGAGGAGGAGGAGGAAGAGGAGAGAGAGAGAGAGAGAGAAAGAGAGAGAGAGAGAGAGAGACCAGGACCATCAAGGCCCCAGAGGTTCTGTCCTGTCATCAGAATTGATATTTGACCTATTGCCTAAGTTCATGGTACAGACTCAGGTCACTGGAGTTTCTTTAATGCTTGTGTGTCATGATTTTATGTTTATTAACTATGCAGTTTTATTCATGGACAATCTGTAGGTAGTTAGACTAAACTGGGTGAAGAAAGCGCGAACATTTATGCATGACACACAAGCATAAATGCTCGTCAACATTCTCCCCCCAAATGACAATAATTTGCATGTTCATCTGTCTGGCTTTGTTCGTCCCAGGGAGCCTCACGTATCTCTAATTTTCCACGTCTTCCTTCCTCTATCTCTCTTGATCCGATAGCCACTGCTGTTTGTTCTAGCCGGCTCCTGCCAGGGGTCTGGTAACCTTCCTTTCCCCACCCCTCCTGGGTTAGGACTTTGAGAACTTTGATCACATCAACCCTTCCTCTCCCAGCTCTTCCCACATCCACCTCCCCAGCCTCTTAGTGCACCTGGTCCCTGTCTTTCTCACCCAGCTTCGTGGATTGTTTGGGAGAAATGGATTTGCCTTCCTCGCCCCATGCTGGTTTCTGAAATTCAGAACGGAGGCTGCATCATCAGTGACTTCTGTGCCTGACACCTGCTGTCTGGCAGGCTGTCACCGCTGTTTCTTGAGAAGTAGGCCTTGAAGTGGACATTGAGGACTAAGCTTGCCTATTATCCAGTGTCTCTGGAAACATCAAAGAATAAAGCAGGCATGAGTAGAGGGAGAGCCAGCCTTCATTTCAGTTCCAACCTCAGTCAGTCTGATGGGGTTGAGTCTCAGTCCCTTCTAATCAAGGAAGCCCGGGGTATTTCTATGCCTATATGAACTGGTGGTTTCAGAGGGTGGCTGCCCCGGAGGAGGTATGATCTTGAGCTGTCTGTCTTTACTCGGGGTCATTTCTAAGGGAGCTCAATAGTTGAGGGCCCCTTGCTAGTGGCACTTCCAGCAGCTGAAGAATTCCGAATTCTTCTCTCTTGTGAGGGGACCAGGAAAGGATAGCATAGTTACAACTTACACATAGCCTTTTGTGACATTAACTAAAGAGGAAAAAATGCTTATGGATTTGGGGCATGGAGGAGTAAGAAGAAATAAAACAATTAGACGATTT
Source organism: Neodon shergylaensis (assembly GCA_025134845.1). NCBI lineage: Eukaryota > Metazoa > Chordata > Mammalia > Rodentia > Cricetidae > Neodon > Neodon shergylaensis. The sequence goes on from JABTXL010004243.1 coordinate 822,209, forward strand.
CAATTTTAATTGAAGAGGATTTTAATAAAGCGGATTCTTTCTTTGACTAAGAAGATACGATTCTCAGAGTCCCCTTGGGGTTTAATTAAGAGCTAGGACTATAACTCAGTGGCAGAGGGCATGCCTTGCATGTGTAAGCCCTTGCATCCCGTCTTTAGCAACACGCACATGTGCAAATGCATGCATAGTCACACACACACAGACATACATATATACTATGCATATTCACTTATACAAATGCATGTGCACAGAAATGCATTCACACACACAGTGTGTGTGTGTGTGTGTGTGAGAGAGAGAGAGAGAGAGAGAGAGAGAGAAGGTTTAATTAAGCATTCTAGCTCCAAAGACAGTAATTAGTGCATTTCAACTTTCCTAATATTAAAACCTCTGAGCTGAAGCTATAGCTCATTCATAGAACATTTGCCTAACATGAAAGGCCTTGAGTTCAGTACCAGCAATACACACATACACCCCACTACCCCACAAAATAAATAAATAAATAAATAAATAAATAAGCCTTTCACTTATTCTATAAACATCTATTGATTACTTAAAGTATATGAATTCATTGTAAAAAGTCAAATACCAGGGAGTTAAGTGGATCTTAAATGGCTTGACAGGGACATTATTGAACACATGGCCATAGTGTAAGGAAAATTAAAGGATAATTCTAATATTACTATACACAGGGCAAACCAGAGAATAATCCACCAATATTAGCAAAGATGGGGGTGGGGGGGTCATTTGGAGTGTCTAAATGTGTACATGGTTATGAGCGTATGCCTGCATGCTGTATATGTGTTTGTATGTGTGCTTGGACTCCTTGGGAATGAGATGTTACCTGAGCTAAGAATTGAGCCTCTAGAATTTTGAGTTTGGCTTCTCCAGAAAATGTTAGTTTTCACTCCTCCCCTTCCCACAAATGCTCTTATTTCCACATCTTCAGCTTCTGCGCCTGCTCACATCCGTGTGATGTAAGGAGAGGCACAGGGCAGGTCTGGACTAACAATGACGTCAGAATCATCCCTTTGCAGAGTTTGACTCCTGTAAATGAACAAGATTCCTAGGTCTGAAAACACCGTTCAGTCCCAGGCTGGGGTCTTCAGGCTCTGTACACAGGTCTAACCTTGTACTGTTGTCCACTGTCCCCACTCACCCTGTGTCCCTCAGTCCCTCTGTGACTCAGAGCTGCACAGAATGGAAGGCCTTCAAATCCTTTCTGTCACGTTCTGGAAGACACAGCCTTTGTTCACTTACTTACCCAAAGCTCCTCTCCTGTCTGTGACTTCGCTGGGTACATGGTTCCTTTGTTTTCTCTTGCTCAATTAATAGCGCTATTGATAGATAAGATACTGTGTGTCTCTCTCAAAGGTTTAGGAGAAAGGAAAGAAAAATCCCCGCAGCCTAGATTACAAAAGCAAAGTTCTAAATCGTGTTCAAGAGGCAGCGCAGATGATAAGGAAGTAGTTAAACATTACTTTGCTTAGAAAGTAATTGTACTCAGGACCGATAGTGAACATCAGCAAAATGAGAAACAATTGATTCATCAAGTTCTTCCTCCTCCCCTCCCCCCAGATAGAGAATGGGCTTACTAGGCATGGGACGTGAAAATCTGTTTTAGTCTCGTGTGGCTTTCTTTATCAGCCTTGTTCCTATCATTCCTAAAAGCCTATCTTCACAAATTGCTCATCACTTGATCATCCTTCCCCACATCCCTCGCTCAAGGGATAAAGGCAGAAGGCAGAGGACTGTACATGTTTGCATCTCTGTTGATTTGGCTTCACCTTCTGTGTATGGTACCAGGACCAGCGGTAACTTTCCTTGTAAGGACCTGTCGTCCTGGTACTGACACCAGCTTCAATACTGGCAAGAGATGTACAAAGGGTCCGTGGTAAGGGGGCACTGTGGGAGTATGGGCTGTCTATACCACAGGACATGCTGCTAGCTCCCCCACACGCCATTTGAAAACCTCACGGGAAAATTCCATTGCATCATAGGTTCAAATTGCCCGGACATCCATTTGAGAATGGGTATGAAGATACCCATACCTTGCAGATGGCTAGTTTTACAGGACAGCCTCTCTCAGTTTTAAAACTATCGAAAAGTACCATTTAAAATAATTTATCCAATTCATTTCATCTTTATTTTATCCAAGAAGTCCTTTGAAAGTCCAAAGATGCAGGTCCTTTGAAGGAGATATTTTACTATTTATTTATTTTAAATCGCCTTTGTGGCTGGAAAGATTGGTCAGTGGGCAAGAGAAATGTGAGCCATGAGTTTAGCTCTACAGAACCCCTTCCTTTCTCTTCCTTCCTTCCTTCCTTTCTTTCTTTCTTTCTTTCTTTCTTTCTTTCTTTCTTTCTTTCTTTCTTTCTTTCTTTTTTGTTTTTTTGAGACAAGGTTTCTATGTGTAGCCTTGGGCATCCTGAAACTCACTCTGTCAACCAGGCTGGCCTCAAACTCACAGTGATTCACCTGCCTCTGCTCCTTCAGAGACCTGGGATTAAAGGCAAGTGCCACCACCTCCAGGACTCACTTTCAAAGCTGCTATGGCTGCTGATGCCTCTACCTTAAGCATCGAGGTGTGGGGCTGAGGCAGCAGGAGGATAGTCAGGACTTGCTAGTCGGTCGGCCTACGTGAAGGTAGCAAGCTTAGGGAACAGCTATATTTCAAGAGGAAAAAGTAGAAAATGAGAGATCAGGAACTAGATGTTCCTCTCTGGCCTCTGTACCCAAGCAAGATTTGCTAGTCGGTCGGCCTACGTGAAGGTAGCAAGTTTAGGGAACAGCTATATTTCAAGAGGAAAAAGTAGAAAATGAGAGATCAGGAACTGGATGTTCCTCTCTGGCCTCTGTACCCGAGCAAGACTTTGTACATCCCCCCCCCCCCCCCCCGCCCCCATATATAGTAAAGAAAAAGAGAATTATCTCTGTTATCAAAAAAGATGAGTCACTCCGAAGTTCTTCTTTATTTCTGTCTGGGTGCTTTTATAACTCGTTTATGGAAGCAGGAGTTAATGCCTGGATTTTTAGATCCAGCAACAGAGTTACAAAGGGAAAAAAAATCAGGCTGTATCTTCATGCTGAGAGGCAAGCACAGCAGTTGATTGCCTGCAGCAGGAGGAAATGTCTGGTTACACACAGAGCGGGGTTTCTGGGCCGGCTCTCACTGCCTTGTGCTTATCTGCCCCATCTAACCTGTTTCTTGGACTTCTGAGAAGAATTCATGTGAGGTCAGTGACTCCTACCTGTTCAAAGGTTCCCAGTCCACACAATTCGGTTGTCAGCAGAACATCTTGCCTGGCCCGAGAGAAATCTACAGAGAGGCGGAAGAAAATGCCTCCACAACATTTTATGACCTGGTAAACGGTCGGGTCCAGCGGTTGTCAGCAGAAGCACCAGGAACTGAACCAAACTGGCACTGCTCTTCTGAACTTTGCAATCCCAGCTGGTTGATGGGGTAGGAAGATAATTCGAGATAGCTCAGGGAGCCGGTTTGGCAGCTTTGGAGAGCCATGGCCTGCATCTGTATATCCTGAAGAGACCTTGAGTTGTGTGGGTTCCCTGTACATTTTATCTCTAGCTGGAGCCCGCTGCAGGCTCAGGAGTGTTGTTAAAGCCAATTTTTTTTTAAATGTAAGCCTCACTAGCCCTTAAGGGAGCCCGTAACTTGTGACATCAGCAGCTGCTCCTTCTGAGTAAGGGATTCCTGTTTTTCCACATCACGAAAAGTAGGGAGATTTGAGTGAAGTTTAGAAAGTTTTATTGTTGTTGTTTGTTCTTTGGTTTTTTTGGGGGGTTCCCCCCAGTATTGTAGTTCCAATGGAAAGGTCATGAATTTTTTGAACTTAAGTTGCTTTATATGCAGGAGAGTCAACCTTGTTAAGCTGATATTTGGGCATCCTCAAAGGCTTTGCACAATCTTTGCATGGGAACCTGGAACACCTCTCCATAGTAAATATGGTAGGAACATTCATTTAAATCCCCCCCAGTGACTCGAAAAATAATTCCTTCCTTCCTTCCTTCCTTCCTTCCTTCCTTCCTTCCTTCCTTCCTTCCT
>JABTXL010004243.1:826281-836407 GCA_025134845.1 Neodon shergylaensis
CCTTCCTTCCTTCCTTCCTTCCTTCCTTCCTTCCTTCCTTCCTTCCTCCCTCCCTCCCTCCCTCCCTCCCTCCCTCCTTTCCTTCCTTTCAATAGAATTGTAGAGTTTAAGGATATGTTGAGTGCTGTTTTGCTTTTTCTTGTTTTTTAATCAATCCAAAGCTTGTGCTACGAGCGCCACCTAGTGCAGATATCAGGGTAAGAAAATACTGTGAATTTTCAAAAGGACAAAAATTAGCAGAAATTGCTCGTTACAAAATTGTAAAACAAAAGATGATGCTAGTTCATGAAGTGCTTTTATGGTTCTGGGAATTCGGGAGATTGTGGTGATAGAGAAACTATTTTTAAGCATTATTGCATATGCTTATTTTGTATTTGTGCGGTGGTGATCATGGAGTCAATTCTCTCCATCACGTGATCCCAAGTTTAGTGGCAAGTGCCTCCACCCACTGAGCCGTTTCACTGGCCCACAGAAAAGTTTTTAATCGGTTTCCTGTTTCTCCACAAATTCTTATTTCATATGCTTTTTTAACGGCAATGATTTCATCATTTATTTGCCGAATTTCGATTTTAGGTTGTAATTGTTGCCTTTGCCTGTGGAGAATAGGTTTAGATGCAATATTTCTGGTGATAAAACACAAAAAAGTGTCTTAAAATTAAGCAGTTCTGAAATGGTTCAATAGCTGACTTACAGTTACCTTCTGATTTGTTTTGTTGTTGTTGTAAACTGGGGACTATGTTTTGATGGACAGTTTAATTAAATTTTTCATAACATCATCCTATTGTATTTGGAAAGCATCTATGTTATATCCGGCTTTATGATTCAGACTTGTTTGCTTAGTAACCAAGTGGTATTATCCTGCAGTTGACATGGTAACTTCTTCAATTTTGTAAATAGATTCTATCCCTTCCATTTTCCTCTCACAGAGGGAAATTTCCAGTGCTTGTGTGGCTTGCTCAGGGTGGAAGATTGGACAAGAATGGCTCCCAGAGGCTCGTGTATTTGGAATCTTGGTCTTTAGTTGGTTGAATTGTTTGGGAAGGATTAGTAGGCATGGATTAGGAGGATGTGTGTCATTGGGGGTGGGTTTTGAAGTTTCAAAAGCCCCTCAATTCCCAATTTGTATTCTCTCTCTCTCTTTCTCTCTCTCTCTCTCTCTCTCTCTCTCTCTCTCTCTCTCTCTCTCCTATCTCTCTCCCTCTCTGTCAAGGACTTGTGGATCAGTTGTAAACTCTCAACAACTGCTCCCATTCCCTGCCTTCTGCCTGCTATTGTGTTCCCCGCCATGAGGATCATAGACGCTAACCCTCTGGAGTCATGAGCTCCTCAATTAAATGCTCTTATTTGTAAGTTTCCTTGGTCATGGTGTCTCTTCACAGCAATAGAAAAGTAACTTAGACAGGCAGTGAGTTCTGAGAATAGAGTGTAAATACAATAATTTAATGAGGAGATACTTTCTGAGAAATCTGTCACTGGGTGATTTTGCTTTTGAGTGAACACCAGAGAGCACAAATTGAGATGCTTTCAGTACTGATGTTCCTAGGTGATGTGGCATTATGGGACAGCCATCAGTTGTGACTCATTGTTGGTTCAGATGTTCTTATGGGTGACACTAAAGTGCTTTGAACTAGAGAGTGTTTGTGAACCACCTGCCCTCAGGTGCCCAAAGAGGCCAGAGGAGGATGTCTGATGCCTTGGAACTAGGGTTATAGGTGGTTGTGAGCCATCTGGTTTGTATGCTGGAAAGTGAACCTGGGTCCTCTACAAGAGTAGCATGTGCTCTTAACCGCTTAGCCATCTTTTCATCTATCTCAACAGAAGACAACTGTATGACAATTGTATTTTCGTGCATGTGGGCATTTAATCTGTTATAATGTGAGTGAGTGAGTGTGGGTGTGCATGTGTGTGTGTGCGTGTGTGTGATGCACATGTGTGCTGGTGCATGCGCCTGTGACTTCACATGGGGTCTGCAGGAAGACACAGTGTCCTGTTCTGTCACTTTCCACTTTAGTCCTTTGAGACAAGGTCTCTTCCTGAGCCTGGAGTTGTTGGCCACAAGCCACAATGTTCCCTGCTTTCCCCGCAGAGTGGCAGGGGTGGCTCCAGTTCCCTAAATAGTGGGAGCCCTGAGGGCCTGACTTGCGATCTCTAAGGAATGCCCACAGGACTGAACAGGCCACCACTGAGGGAGGGGCTGAGTCCACGCCCTCGTACAGGACAAGAGTGGGTGTTCTGAGTCTGAACGCACTGATGTCGTGAGACAGGTCTAGAGTAAGGGTCAGTGAGGCACCAGGGTACAAAAAGAAACCAGGGACTGGACAGACTTGATGCCATCTCAGAATGGTAAGAAACAGAGCAGACTGAAGCTGGAACCCCTCCCCCCCTCCGCCCAGCAACCTGTCCTGGGGATGTCAGCATGGATGTGAAAGAATTTGACCTAAGCCAAATCTTGTAGAACATTCTATGGCCTTATTTAATGGTGTCCAGGTCTTGGAAAAGAAACTTCAAAATTCTGGGAAATATATTTCTAAAAGGTCATTTTTTAAATATACTCAAAGGGCTTATGGAAAAATACTTAATTGTTGAAGATGTATGCATGTGACCTATGAAAAAGTTTTCTTATTGAATTATCAGAAGGGATGGCATAATGCTTTTATTTTGAAAGAACACTTTAGTCATGGCAATAAAATTTCCACAAATAATTCATCTTTATAAAGAGGTCAGGAAGAGAGAGAGAGAAAGGTTGGCTTCTCACAGTCTCTTTGATAGGTTAAGGGATCCTTTTCTCTGCGTTTTCTTGGTGGAACCATACAACGTTGACATCATCAACAAGTTTGGATGTCTCTGGTTGAGGCACATTGTAACGTCTTTTGTTATCTGCCTCCGGTTCCGCAACCGGCCTGCTTTAGAGGACCACCTTAATCAGAATGCCGTGAGACCCTGGTCTCATATTTGACTATGCTACTTTGAGTGGGTCATATCCCGCTATTGAAGGTCTCCATTTGCTGATTAGTAACATACAAGACAAGATCAAATCCACATTTCTCAGAAGGTCCTCCATTGAGCACACGTAACATGGAGTTTGTTAGAAATGCATTTCCGGGCCCCTCCCTTACCCACTGAAATATAGATGATAGAGGGGGAGGGGGGAGCAGCGTTCTTGTGAGCTCACGGGCTATTCTGTGCAAGCTGCTGTGGGAGCCACCAGGCTGGGTGCTTTCTATGGGTCTCTGTAAGTCTCCCACCCTAAGATTCTAAGAGGACACATGCGCTATTCTGGCCTTAAGGAATACCTTGGTTTAAATGAGAATCCTCTCTGCCACCCACCCATAGGCCCACTCATATATTAGGGCCCAGTTGATGAACTGTTTGCAAGGATTAGGACCAATCAGAACAGAAAGTCGTGTTTTGAAATATCCAGATGATGGGAGTTGTCTTAGATGTCACATCCATTGCTGAGTCATCCCATAAAGTTCTCAGAGAATGTTGTGAATACAAGGTATAGTTAGTCAAAAACAGACCCAGCAGGTTACGTTCATACGTTTCTGCAAATGCACACACATAGATGTATGTCACAATAATCGTCAGAGAAAAAGATGCTGTCAACACGAAAATAGGTTACATGGGCGAGGCTAGAGTGAAAAAGGGCAGGAAAAATTAATGTCAATAAAAAAATATATTGATGAAAAATAAAATAACTGTCAGCCAGCCACAGAGGTGCATACCTTTAGTCCCAGCACTTGGGAGGCAAAGGCAGGTGGATCTTTGTGAGTTCAATGCCAGCCTAGTCTACATAGGACAGTCAGAACTACATAGTGAGACCTTGTACTAAGGAGAGAGAGAGACAGACAGACAGACAGACAGACAGTGTTGAAATAGGGGCGGCCGGGGCTGCGTCCCCAGCATCCCAGCCGCCTGCTAGCTCTAGCTTATGCCCCGAAATAACAACACACAAACTGTATTCATTTAAATACTGCTTGGCCCATTAGCTTTAGTCCTTACTGGCTAATTCTGATATCCCGATCAACCCATCTCTAATAAAGTGTAGCACCGGTCTTACCGGGAAAGATTCAGCATGTCTGACCTGGTGGCTGGCTGCATGTCTGCCCTGGAGAGAGCTGCATGGCGTCTCTGCTCCAGAGCACAGAGCTGTCGAGAGTGAGCTCACTTCCTCTTCCTCCCAGTATGCTATTCTGTTTATTCCTCCCACCTATGTTTTAACCTATGAGGGCCAAGCAGTTCCTTTATTACTTAACCAATGAAATCAACAGATTGATATATGACACTCCCACATCAAGACAGAGGAGAGAGATAGAGAAGAGAGAGAGAAAGAGAGAGAGGAGAGAAAGAACGGCTGTCAAAAATACAATTTGTGATTTCTAAATTGCTTTAGGACTGTAGTATCTTTAAGACTTTAAAAGAACTTGTAAGTTTTCCAGAGAGAGAGAATATCACATATTAAAAAGTATATTATGTTTACCAATGGATATTTCCTCAGTGTCCATGAGCAATATGTTCCAGGAAACTCTCAGATTCCCACATGTGCAGCTGTTCAAATCCTTCAGATAAAATAGCATGTGCTCATGCCTTATGCATGTCATCCCACATGTTTAAAAGCATCTACATGGGACTTCAGCTCTGTGAGGGTGGGAAGCCGTGGAAAGAGCTGGTTCTTTTGGTGACCACTGAAGTACAAGACTATAGAGATGGAATCTTACAGAAAATAGATTATTTCTGTTTGTGTCTTTTATTTCAGTGCAAGACCTTCCAGGAAAACCTTTTCCCATCCACGATTTCACAATGAGTCACGGAGATGTCACATAGTATGCAAGTTTGCTATGCTGTGTCATTTAGGGAATAGAGAAGGGAGGATATATCTATGGATGATCAATAACAGACACAGATTTTCTGAATATGTTAAATCAACAGTTGCTTGAACCCTTTTTATAGAATCTGTGGATGGAGGGCTCACTGTATATAATTTCTGGGGGTTTACAGCCATCCCTTTGACCATCTCAAAAGTCATGGTCTTCACGATCATGGTTAAGCAGCCCTGACTTAGAAAATGTTTTGATGCAGTGGGGCAGTGTTGGCGCACGCCTTTATTCCCAGAACTCGGGAGGCAGAGACAGGCGGATCTCTGTGAGTTCGAGGCCAGCCTGGTCTACAAGAGCTAGTTCCAGGACAGGAATCAAAAAGCTACGGAGAAACCCTGTCTCGAAAAATCCAAAAAAAAAAAAAAAGAGAGAGAGAGAGAGAGAGAGAGAGAGAGAGAGAGAGAGAGAGAGAAAATGTTTTGAGGCAAGTTAAGGAAACCAAACACATGTCCAGGAATTGGGAAGCAAATCCCCTCCAGTTTCTATATGCTTATAGAATATACACCAGGCTCTTGCTGATGGGGAAGGCACAGTCTGGGGTGCCGGGGAGGATTCTCTTCCTATTCTTTGTAAACTTTGATATCATGGTTGTGAAAGTGAGCAGGTCAGACATGAACAACAGATTCTTTCTTCCTCCTTCTAAGGGGAGGGGTTCTTAACAGATAAAGCCCACGAATTGACCTTCTGGTAGCTCTCAAGGTGGACAGGAGGGGAGGACCCTCTGCATGCTACAAAGATGGCCATAGACATGGATGGAAGGTGGAGATCTATTTAGGAGCTGGGTTGGCCTTCCGAGGAGAGAGTTTATGGCTGGAAATCAATGGGCCTTTCAGTGCGAACCCATGGCATATATCTCTTAAAGGGATGCAGTTTGGACTGACTTACGTTAGTATGCACTCTGCAAGGCCCCGCTTTAGATCCAGGGAGTCTCTTAGAAGCTGAGAATTCCTCCCAACTGAAGATATTGGGTCTTCAACAATTGGCCTGCCCTCCTTACCGAGGAAGTCACTGCTGTGTGCCCGGAAGTTATTGTCCAGAATTTGGAACTGTAGCTCAATTTCCACATTGAAGAAGGCAACAGACAAGTCATTTCTGAGGTCTTAGAGGCTAGTAAGGTTCCAGGCGGGGATTCGTTAATTCTACATACTTAATAGGTGTTCATAAGGCGCCGCTTTACAATCCTCTAACAAGATTTAATTAATTCTTACAAGGAAGATAATTTTCTCGTTAATTCCTAGACCTTTCCAATTATAATATGATAGTTTTGTCTTGATGACCTCATGTCACCCAGTGTGTTTCTCCATTATTCAGTTCTGGGAGAAATGAGGGCAATAGGAATTTTTTTTCTCATTTGATTAATTGTTCAGCCTTAGTTAGTTTTCTCTGCTAGACTACATTAGGGCGTCAATGCTGGGCAAGCCTTCCTAAGCTCTGTGTGAAGGCAGCAAACCATTTAATGAACTGGTTCTCTTCCTTCCTTCCTTCCTTCCTTCCTTCCTTCCTTCCTTCCTTCCTTCCTTCCTCCCTCCCTCCCTCCCTCCCTCCCTTTCTTCCTTCCTTTCTTCCTTTTTTTCTTCAAGACAGGGTTTCTCTGTATAACAATCCTGCCTGTCCTGAAACTTACTTTGAAGACCAGGCTGGCCTTGAACTCATAGAGATCCCCTGCCTCTGCCTCCCAAGTGCTGGGACTAAAGGTGTGCACCACCACTGGCTGGCATGTTCAAGGCCAGCCTGGTTTACAAAGAGCTAGTTCTTATGGCTGCCTTCTGTACAGTTTGGTGAGCTGGGTCTGGTGACACATATCTGTGACTCAGCATTCTGGTAGGCCCAGGCAAGAGTATTGCAGGTTCCAGGCCTGTGTGAGATATAGAGTGGGTTCTAAGCCAGCCTGGGCAGTTTGGTGAGAGCCCAGCTGAAAATAAGAAGGCGAAACAGAACTGGATGTAGCACAGTGGTAGAATGCTTGCTTAGCCCAGGATTGACCCCAGGTTCAATCCCCAACACCGATGTAAACCAAAATATTGTTGTCGTCTACCCTGAAGCTAAAAGACATATAATCTGCTACCAAGGTGTAGGCTGACAGCACTTAAAGTTTTATCAAAAAGCCCAGTAAGTTATACCATTTTGTGTATTTTATTTCAGGGCAAGGCTCTACCAGAAAAGGTCTTTTCCCATCTACCTGTTCATCCGGAGTCACATAGAACTAGAGTTCAATAGCCTAGCTTTGTACACCGCATGCAATTAAGAAGTCCGTCAACAAAACAGTCCAGCAGCCAAAGAAAAGGCACCTAGCTTGTTACCTGCTCAGCTCCTCTCAGTTCACATTGATTGAAGTCATTATCTGATTAAGTCTCTGTTCCCTGAGACTGGGACCTAATGTCTGTGTGTGTGTGTGTGTGTGTGTGTGTGTGTGTGTGTGTTGCAGCCTGTTTGATACTCACAGGGTGCCATGTTTGTATAGTGATGTCACTGAAGGAAGTATGCCAAAGACAGGACCAAGAAGGGCAGAGCGGTTTATGGCAATTGATTTGGAAGGAGACATAGACAAAGCCAGAGGTAGCACTGCAGGCTCCCAGAAGTCTCTGGCTACATAGTTCCCCATATGATGCAAAGCTGTGGTTGATAATACTGCTGGCCCTGAGGACCTCCCTAGTGTAGACAGTCCGACTTGTGGTGGAGACCAGCTTCTACAGTATACTGCTTACTAGGGCAGGGGCATGGGGATTAGAAAAATAGATAAAGAGAATGAAGATGTGAGTAAAAATAGTAAAACAAAAATATAGGATAGTATGGCAGGGAGTTTCAGTGAATACTGAAATCACCTGTGTTTAATTTTTCATACACTTTGATACACTAATACAAAAAGGGGAAGCAGACAGAAGACTGCTTTAACAGGACACAAAGGACAATGATGGAGGAGGGTCATCTGTCTATAGGTTACTTTCATTGGTTAATAAAGAAACTGCCTTGGCTCTTTGATAGGACAGAAAGTTAGGTAGGTGGAGTAGACAGAACAGAATGCTGGGAGAAAGAAGCAGAGTAAGGCAGTTGCCATAGCTCTCCTTTCCAAGATGGATACAGGTTAAGATCTTACCAGTAAACCACCACCTCGTTGTGCTACACAGATTATTAGATATAGGTTAATCAAGATGTGAGTGGTAGCCAGTAAGAGGCTAGAGCTAATGGGCCAAGCAGTGTTTAAAAGAATACAGTTTCCATGTAATTATTCTGGGGCTAAGCTAACCAGGTGGCTGAGAGCTGGGCAGCCGGAAGCAGCCCGCAACTCCTTCAACAGGACAACAAGAACAGTTATTTGCTTCAATACTTGAGATATCAAGTCATTAGCATTCTGTTGTTTAGGCTGAGAACCCACCCTAGACCAAGTATCCTGAAGGCAGTCATTCCCAAGGTTAAACCCCCCCATCTCAAAAGAAGGAGAAGTATGCTTGAATTTCCTGCCCCCTGGTCAGGGTGCAGTGGATCTGCCTGTAGGGACCATCTTAATGTCAGAAACACCAAGTAACCACACCCTAGGTCAAGGTGTGTAGCCACACTTGTCAACAACTTTGAATAAACTAAAACTCTCTGGCCTTCAGGCAAGATGGGAACAAGCTCACATTTTTGGGCCTCCACACACTTGTCTCTGTGACATGAGTTTTCACCATCTGTTTTACTCTTCCATCTCCGCTGTGGAGAGGCAGGCTCCGGGCTGGCTGCTTACATAGGGCAAATGGTAATGGGTCCCTCCCCTCTCTTATCACATCCCTACTTGTACACATAGCTCAGGAGGGATGCTAGCAGCATCTCTCTAACAGCATCTCTCAGCCAGTTCACCAGGACTCCCCACTGCCAGAGGACCATTCCTGACATCATCTCAACACTCAGCAGTTCACTGACTTCATTTAAAGGCTCCGTAATTATCCTTTCCTTTGATTGCCCAGTGCTATGATTGTATTTATTTCCCAATCCTTTGCTTTTGCAGCTCAGCACTGGAGTTTGTATACTTGACAAACTTGGCAGTGTACAGCTTTTGGTACTAAAATACACTGTAGTTAATATTTATACTAATTGTTGTAACACAATCTGATTGTCAAATGAAGTGTGACTTTTAGTTTTGGCAACATGGAAGATGGGTACCCTAATGGACAGTTTTAAGAAAAGAGAAAACTAAAACAGGATGATTTTTCTAATAAGATTTTATTTGTAAAATAGCCTTTCGAATGAATTATTGTTGATTAGCTCATTGCTTTTCTGTTTTTAAAGGTAGGACACTGAGGAAATTTTCCATTATTTAAAGTATTTTTGCATGAATAAAAACCCTACTTAGCTTAATAGTCTTTCACAGTAGACAAATTGAAGATGTTCCTCAGACCGTGATTGTCTTGGCAATGGTTTGCCAGTTTCCTCACTTTTCTGGAATGCAGAATAGCTTCAAGGATTACATCATCGATCTTTAACGTGATGGTCTTCTTCCTTTTGGAAAAAAATGATGGATTAAAATAATTCGAGTGTTTATTTCATTTTTCCCTTCCTCTTGACATTTCTTTTTAACCCTTAGGAAACAGGGTAGAGAGACAGATGAATAAAAATTTTACTAAAGAAAGGTGAAATATCACCAAATCCTGTAGGTTGTTGCTATGTAGTGTTGTTTCTCATCTGTGAGTGCTACGTCTACCCTCAGGCTCCTCCACATGTGTGTCAGGCAGTGGCACTTCAGAGAGATGAGATGATTAGATCATGAAAGTGAGGTCCCCACAATGGCCAACATGAGCATCCCAGAGAAAGAGGCTCTTATTCCACCATGTGAGATACATGCAAAGGGCCACATCCGTGAACCAGAAAGGAGTCTTCACCAGACACCACGTCTAACGGCACCTTTATCTTGGAATCTCAGAGTCTGAGACATGAGAAATAACTCCTATTATTTATCAGTTACCCAGTCTGAGGTATTTTTAACAGTGCAAAACAGACTTTACAAACTTGAGAGGCATTATGATTGTATGGGCCCATTAATACTTTTAATATTAATTAAAGGAGTTGAGAGAATATGAGAGACGGAAGATGGATGAATATGGTACCTCCGTGTTGGGGAGTTTATTAATTTAAACTTGTTTTGTATCTCTTTGTTTACATTATTCTATTTTTTTATTTTACCTTATCTCTCCACTAACTAGCCACACCTCCCCACTCATAAACATACTGTCCCACTCATAGCCACACCTCCCTACTCACTAGCCACACCTCCCACT
>JABTXL010004243.1:845718-878316 GCA_025134845.1 Neodon shergylaensis
GTGTGTATGTGTATGTGTGATGTGTATGTGTATGTGTGATGTGTGTGTCTGTGTACTGTGTGTGTATGTATGTGTGCTCTGTACATGTATGTGTTGTCTGCTCTCCTTTCTCCCTGTACTACCTATGTGGGTTCTTGCTTCTTCCTGTATTGAGGGTATGAGGAGACTCCTTTTGGGTCACTTGTGTTTCTGCATTCCAGTTCTGACTCTCACCCATCTCACAAGTTATGTCAGCGTGACTGTTGAGAGGGAATCATGTTTACACCTCCTTTTTTTCTTTCATCCCTTTTCCCTCCTTGATTTTCCATCAGTGTGACAGAACACACGAGACAGTCAGCTAAGTTGGAAAAGCTTGTCTGGCTGCTGCTTTCAGAGTCTTTAGTTCATGGTTGATTGGCCTTTGGGCCCCCGGAGAAAGGAGTCATGACGGAAGTGCCCGGTGGAGGAAGAAGGGCATCATGATGGAAATGCATGATGGGAGAAACTTCTCACCTTACTCAGGAAAGCAAAGAGATAAAGGGCAGCCTGGGATCCCCTAAGTCTGTGGCTCCGCCTCCAATGACCAAACTAGCCCTAGCTCCCAAAGGATCTACCATGTCCCAGGAATACCATCAGCAGGGCTGTCACTGTGTCCCAGGAATACCATCAGCAGGGCTGTCTTTCAATATCTGAACCTTTGAGGGACATTTAAAATAAAAATTGTAACACTCTAAGAAGAGCCCACTGAAAAACTATAATTTAAATACCCTAAGGGTAAAGTCCCCAGAATTAAGCTTTAAAAAAGAGGGATAACAAAAGCCAATTGTAAACTAGTTTCTACATAAGTAATAATAATAATAGTATAATTATTATACTATTATAATAAATGTAGTTATTTTCATTATGAAAATTGACACTACACATTTTAATTTTAATCTACTCTTTGTCTACCACCTAGGAATGTAAAGACATTTTTATAAGTAAAAATATAAATAACACTTCATACCGCATTCTTTCAAATATTGGCTGTTTAGCTTCTTCTAAGCTTATCTTATAGAGCCACCTGATGATTTGAACTTATTCGCCGGAGAATTGATGTTGGGTTACAAACAGAGGCATGTGTGGGCCCTGGTGGGAAGGGACAAGCCAAGCTAAGACCTGTGCCTACAAATGGACAGTGGTGTCAAGAGTGGGGATACATGCTCCACAGAATCACAGTGGTTTTGCTTTTCACAAATCTCACTCTGTGAGAGAAGTGCCAGGGGAAGATGGAGTAGGAAATCTTAACAGCAGTTAGCGGATCTCTTGAGTATTGCTGGAAAAAAGCAGACGTGTGTGTGTGTGTGTGTGTGTGTGTGTGTGTGATCTACCCCCTGTATGTCTGAACACATCTCTCCATATATTTATGCATGAATATATGCATGATGTACATTTATATATGTCTAGATGTGAAGCTATCTGTGTATGCATCTCTACATACACATGTATGAATATTTATATATGTACAGAGACCTTCATACTTGTTCATGAGTGTGTAAATGTATATTTATGATTATGATTTATTTTATTCTTTATGTGCATATATAGACACACATATATACTTGTGTGTGTGTGCATGTATGTGTGTGTGTGCCCACAGAGACCAGAAGAGGATGCCAGATCCCCTAGAGCTGGGGTTACAGCAGTTATGAGCCACCCAAAGTTGGGGCTGGAAATCAAACTCCAGTCCTCTGAAAGGGCAGCAAATTATTTTAACTTCCAAGCTGCTCTTCCAGCTCCATCATCTAAATGTTTCTATACATATGTTTACATGTGCACATATGAATGTACATATACCTGTATGTATGAGTATATATCAGTGTCTACATACCTGTGTGTAGATAGATATTCCTGTGCATCTATACATATGTTTATAGATGTTGTCTTGTGTGTCTATATGTGTGTGTGAAAATATATTACCCACAGAATAATTTATGAACATGTTGTCACTAGCCGGTGCTTCTATTTTGGAAGACTGAAAACTTTAAGAGGTAGGACTATATCTGGAGGGAGAAGCTCACTAAAATCAAACCTCAAAGGTCGGTCATACCCAGAGCACAGTCCTTCCCTCACTCTGCTTCCTGTCCATGGGAAGGTGAGCAGTTTTCCCCACCACATGCTTGCCTCTCTGCGGTGTTCGGTCTCCACATGGGCTCAGAATTGCTGGAGCCAAGGACCATAGATAAAGATCTCCGAAATCATGAGACTAAAGAAATCTTTCTGGGGTTCTTGAGATGCTCAGCTAGAAAAGGTGCTTATCACCAAGCCTGAAGGTCTCTGGAACCCACATGGTGGAAGGAGAGAGCTGATTCCCAAAGGCTGACCTCTGACCTCTCCACACTCAAACACACACACACACATACAAATAAACAAACAAACATTTCCTCATTTAAGTTGGTCATTTCAGGTGTTTCTTCACAGTGATAAAGTAACTACTTCATGTGTCTTTACATATATGTGTGAATATGTATCAGTACATATATGCATCTATACTTAGGAGTCTATACTCATGTTGTATGTATATTTACTTATATATATTAGTGCTTGTATGTGCATATTTGTGTATCAGTACATGTGAGGGTCTGTGCATATCTATACATGTGTCTGCCCACGTGTGGGTTGCATATCTATACATAGGAGATATTAAGAGAGAAAACAAAGGAGCAGGAGGAAAGATGGGGTGTAAACCCTCCAATCTTTCATCATAACTGTATGGCTTTGGGGAAATTTCTTAACCTCCTCACTTCAATCCCCTCATCTTCCCATTAAAAATAAGAACAACTCGTGTTCTGTAGGTCGCTCTAGTGAAGGTCACATTCAACCCTGTTGGTAATCTTTGTGTATGAGCAACTAAAAGTGTTAGTCACCAGAACACTGTTTTATCAAAGCTGAGACCAGGTGACCACAATGTCGCCTTGAGTGCTGTGGCTGTGAGTTAGCCCAAGGGGTTCCGGTCTAGCCTGGTCTCCCAATGGCCCAGAAGTATCTGTTGAGATTGCCAACAGCTCAAGGTATTCCTCACAGACAGCTACTCTACACACAACCACAAGAGGATGGAGAGCGTGTGCCGCTCCTGTGTGTCATGTTGAGAAAGGGTGTCCGGTCCCGCTCTGGAGGCCGCGAGGATTTGGGGTCTGTGGACTCTGACAACAATCAGCAACATTGTAAAATCTCTGCCAGTCTTCTGCTTATTTATATTTTTTACAATGCTTTTTTGGTTGATTTTAGAACCTTGGATGTACAAAATTGAAGTCCCGATGACCTTTGGTCAACCTAACAATCTCATTGGCATTTTCTCTTTATGTTTTATCTCATTATTAATTAGTTTAAATAATGTAGTAAGCATTGAAAATACTTCCCAAAACAAACCCTAGATTTGGGGGGGGGGGGATTTTCGAGACAGGGTTTCTCTGTAGCTTTTGGTTTCTGTCCGGGAACTAGCTCTTGTAGACCAGGCTGGTCTCGAACTCACAGAGATCCACCTGCCTCTGCCTCCTGAGTGCTGGGATTAAAGGCGTGTGCCACCACTGCCCGGCCCAAACCCTAGATTTTTGACAATAACCTTTGCCTTACATTTGGCCAACCCTTCATCCTGTTCTAGCTCCACCTGACAGAACCCTTAGGTCCAACCTATTTGTCTCGCCTATATTTTATTTTTACACTCTAATAGCATTCATGACTATTCTGGAAATGAAATTTTAACTGTTTTAAACTGTTCAAACATAAATCCTGTAGTTTACAGCCCTTGGATACTGTCTGGTGTGAAATTTTACCTATACTGCAGTATGTGTAGTCAATGTGTTTCCTCTTACATGTTTAATACTGCTGTGCCTGAAGCAGCCTTGGATTTGAGGACCATGCTGTGAGGAGGGAGCTGTTCTAGTCTTGTCCATCATAACTGTAGTTCTTGATGCCCAGGTCTGAGAAGCTGTCTTGGATCAAGTGGAATTGCTGAACCACAGAGTGCATAAATGCTCAGCTCTGTTTTGTTGCTTTAATTAGATCATCATTAGCGTATGGCTGACTTGGACTTATTGCAATTCTTTAGTGTTTGTTAACTGGTATCTGTAAACTGGAGTTTTAATTTATACCATTTGATGCAGTTACCCCCGTTGGAGGTTCGGATTTCTATTGCTCTCATGCTCGATGGTCCTGATCCCCTCTCGCCACACACGTGGTCTTGTCCTTCACCGCCATGACATGTCTGCTCCTGCTTTTCACTATTGTGTAGCTGAGTTGAGCTTTTCCGCCTGGCTTTTTGGAACATGGACCCTATCACTGGACTGTTCTGAGATATTTTCTTCATCCGTTAAAGATAATGTATTGTTCATAGGATTGACTTAAAATTAAATCAGTGTTTGCAATGAGTACTTTACACTTTTCCCTAGAGCATTCTAGATCACTGGATGGTTACCCCTTCCTTGTTGAGCAGGCTCCAACCCCTCCCACAGGAACCACCCATCAGTGGGTTGATTCTCTTAGAATTTGCCCCATCTACATAGTGGGGACTCAGCTGTTTGGTGTGAGCAGTGTATCTCTGCTAGAATTATACTTTAGGACTAAAGCAAGTTAGATACGCGCAGACCTGCATGGATAATATATGAGCAAACAAATTGAAAGGAAAAGACAAAATAAAGGGCAAACATGGGTGTAATTTTTCTATTGATTGTAACAGCCTGCCTGTAGAATTTTTGATGTGTGTATTAATATGACAATATGGATTTTGAATGTAGACCCAAGAAAACTGAAAAACTCACACCAAACATAAGATTCCACATTGACCCCTGGAAGCCAGGGATCCAGGGAGACCTAGACGCTTCGGGTTTTCTGCGTCTCCCTGCTAGAATCTCCTTCCACAGCGTTTTGGAGAGCACTGCACTGTCATGCAGAGCCGGCACTGGGAACCCGGGGAAATACTAGAAGCAGAATCCCAAGGACATCCCCAAACGCTGTACAGTTACTGTTTCCAGCTCCTGGCTTGGTTTTTAAGATTCGCGTTCAAGGGAAGAATTTGGGAGGCACAGTAAAAACCTTGCTGTTATCTCCTGGAGCGTCCTGTGCTTCCCTGAGAAGAGGCTCGGAGGAGTGGGAGCCGTGTGTGGATGCCACGGTAGCACTGACATTGCTGCAGTGCAGCATGCCTTCCTTCATCTGCCTCTATCTCTGCTCAAAGTCTCTCCTAGGACTTGGAGGTAAGCCTTTCCTCTTGCTAAGATGAATGGGGACCCGTGCAAAGTGACGGCAGTTAGGAGTTGTCATTAGAATCTGAATGTGATAAACAATTAAGCGAATGAACGCACAACTTCTACAAGGCAAATACAGAAATTACCCTTAACACATCCTAGTCATAAAATGTTTGTTTGCTTATGACTTTGCTCTGATAACTGTCCTTGTGCTTGACAGTATTTAGTAGGGAAATTTGGGGGCAAAAGGACATTAAAC
Source organism: Neodon shergylaensis (assembly GCA_025134845.1). Classification (NCBI taxonomy): domain Eukaryota; kingdom Metazoa; phylum Chordata; class Mammalia; order Rodentia; family Cricetidae; genus Neodon; species Neodon shergylaensis. The sequence goes on from JABTXL010004243.1 coordinate 851,179, forward strand.
TTAGCCACAATGTCAGGTCACCTTATTTTTTTGTTTGTTTGTTTTGTTTTGTTCACTTTCGTGCACAGCAGTACAACCCATTTGGCTAGGAATTCTCTGCTCTCGGGAAGCATGTTTGAACAGTCTGGGAACAGCTTTTAGTTGTGACGGCAACTTACAGTTTAGGAAGTCCTTAGGAGAGAAGTTTGAATGGTCTCCAAAGAAAAGAGTGCTGTCTCCTTGGGCTTCGCCTTTGAGGCTCACAAGTTGCGACTCATTTTATTCTGTGCCAAGAACTAAACACAAGACTAGCTCAGTGGAACTCAAGTTTACTTTGTACGCATGTGCAGAAGCAACTAGCAACCTGATTTCCTTGATGCATGGATGTGTGTTCCCTAAGCATCCAAAGACAGGACTGCCTTGAAACCCAACTCAGCTGCATCAGGAGAGAGTGGGTATCAACAGTGACTGGAATCGGAAGTGACCAGTGAACAGTTTTAAAGAGGAGCAGCAGAAACTCAGGCAACTCAGGAACTTCTCTCGGCGAAACCTTTAAAATTTCCATCTGTTTCACAAGGGTCTGTCATGTCTCAGAAGTGACATTTCCCATCTGATTTACACACTTCATCCTGAGGGCCATAGGACAGTGGGATGCATAGGAACCCAACCCTCTTCCTGCCAACTACTTGGTGCTTCCCCCACCCACTGCCTATGACTTTCAGAAACAAAGCTATATATATTTTAAGTATTCCTACATTTGTAGTACTTTTTCATTTGCATGTCTAATTAGGAAGTATTTCTGATACCTTTGAAGTGACTCCAGATATTCTTTTTTGTGGAATCATTTAAAATCTTTTCAACCTTTAATCCCAGCACTCGGGAGGCAGAGGCAGGCGGATCTCTGTGAGTTCGAGACCAGGCTGGTCTACAAGAGCTAGTTCCAGGACAGGCTCCAAAGCCACAGAGAAACCCTGTCTCGAAAAACCAAAAAAAAAAAAAATCTTTTCAAACTGGAAGTTAAAGGAAGGGGGATGACCCTTTCTTCCTAGGGCTGTAATTCCAGACTTAGGTGATAAAAGTGGTTTTGCACATCATATATATGGAAGGCATGACATTCTCGTGGTCGCTTTGTTCAAATTGTATGTGTCAGGATTGGAAATATCACTTCGGGATTTAATGCAAGAAGTTCTAGGCTTGCATTTTCTCGCTTTCCCTTAGAGGTGACCTTGTAGCCACAAACATCCCTGGCTGTCACCGAATGAGGTTTGCCTGTCCTTCCCTGATGTAGCTCCCAACCACTTTTGTTCCTTCTTAGAGAACTACGTATGTCTTTTCACATATGACATGACATCATAATGTCACACGTTAACTCTAACCTTCAAGGAAGGCCTGTCTACTAGAGAAGTCCCACGCCCTTGAATGCAGGAGCTTACAACAACAGTCTGTAGAGAGCCGGTGTCATGGTGTCAGCTTGTTTCTTCAGGAGTCTGACTGACTAGCAGTTCAGAAAGGGCTGGTGACGCCAGGGCCACTGGTCTGTAGGAGAAAAAAATGGAGACATTTGAGAACAAGAGACAGATCCCTTTGGGTGACTTTTATCCATGAAAACACTTTTCTGTGAATAGGAATTATTTATCATTGGTAAGAATTATTTTATGTACGGTCTTTAACTTAGCTGGAACTTGAGGGTGAGTATTTCCAGAGCGTTTGAGGGGGGGAGGAAGGGCATGGTTATTTTTCACTGATAAAATTTAGGAACACATCCTTAAAGTGGCTGGTAGTTTGTTGCTTTACCTAGATATGGAAGACTAACTATCAGAGTTCTCTTTCAAACCAATAAGGAATGAGATTCTAACTCAAGGTGTTGTTCTTTTTACTGAAGTGGATTTGGAAAAGGTAAACATTTGGCCAGGGTTTATGAACGTTCTTTAGAATGAATTGTCACTAAAGTCTGGTGTGTTATCCAGACTGGAAAATAACCCTTACAATGCATCATACCAAAATGTCATCTACTACTCTGAGCAAGGAGTCCTTAGGAGTTTGTTACAGAAGAGCTTAAAAAATGTGAACTTGGGATGATATTTAAATCGTGATCACTCCTTTTCCCATTCTGAAACAGAGACAAGGAAGGCTCTAAATAGGTTTACATTCCCTTTTCTAAGAAACAGACATGTACTCATCAAAACAGAAATTAGCGTGATGGTTGCTGATACTCCCTAGTGAGAGCGTTAGAGCCAATGATTGTATTCTAATGCTTAGAATATTTTAAAAAATGTCCGCAACCACTTCCCTTATGGCCAAGGCTTCGTAATGCCCTTTAACCTTCAAAGTCGTCTGGCGCAATAGAGGAGCCCGTTACAAAGCAATGCACATAATTATAATTCCCCATGTGTAATGAGCTCATATTCATAGAGGAAAAAAAATGTCTTGTCTCTGAGAACTTGGCATTGGATAAGAAAAAAAACAGGCATTTAATACAATGAGACCAATTTAATTTCAAAGATTACAAAGTTTGATGGGAAATGCTGATAGAGTTTCTTTCCATGACATTGCTTTGCTCCTTCACCTCCGACATCGCTGACCACATCTTGTTGCCAGGCAACAGCAGAGAAATAAACCTGTGTAACAGAAGTTCCAAACATAAGAACGGGCAGGCTGGGTTTGAAGAATTTAAAGGCATCTTTCTTCATGTGCCTAATGTATTCATCATAAGCCTATACAATTCATAAATCTCCTGAAGCACTGTAAAGAAATACGTTCACTATCTAGAAAAAAAAATGATGATTATCTTAGTCCAAATGCCAAATTCTAGGAAATGAGAAATAGCACCGAGCAACCCAGAGCTGTTATAAAGCCCATGTAGGAGCTCATCCTCTTAGTTAGGGGAAAAGCCAGCTGAGGTCAAAGCCAATATGCTCTTGCTCAGTACACTCTTTAAAAAGTATTGCTATTGGATTTAAAGGTATGGAGATGGTGAGGAAAGGAACCAGGCAGATACAATTAGGAAGTAATCCCTAACAGATGAGGCGAGAGTGGGCAGAGAATGTCTTTAAGAATCAAAGCGCAACTGTCTACTGCCTTTTACAAATGTAGAGAGCTACTCCCGCCTCCAGAACTTCTGAAAGTTTCAAGCTTTGTCCCCACACACAAACAAGAAGCATCGTACCTGTGGCTTCAAGCTTTGTCCCCGCATACATACAAGCATCATACCTGTGGCTTCAAGCTTTGTCCCCGCATACAAACAAGAAGCATCGTACCTGTGGCTTCAAGCATTGTCTCTGCATACATACAAAAAGCATCATACCTATGGCTCAGAGGGCAAAGACAGCTGTCACTGAGGCTAAAACCCAAGATCCATCTCCAAGAAGCTACATGGCAGGCAGAGGTAACTGAGTCTACAAGTCATTCTCTAACCTGTACACTACTTATGTGGTGGATTTTACAACCACTTGCATACCTAAACACGAATGTGTGAGCATGCACACACACACACACACACACACACAAAATTATAACCAGACAGAAGCAGTGCTATGTGCGTAAGCCCAGTACTCAGGAGACTGAGGCAGGAGAACTAGATGTTTTAGGCTGTCTGAGCTACATAGTGAATTGGAGGTCAACCTTGGATATCTTGTAAGATGCTTTAAAAAAAGAAAAAAGGAAGAATAATCATAGCCGATAAACTAAAATTATGTCCCATTTCAAAAATCACAGTTGTATACTTTGGAAAGCTTGCATTATTTATGGTTAACATTGAAATAGCACTGGTTTCAAGCTCTGCTAGACGGAAGGCAATACCCAAGCGTTTGTAGAGGTGATTTTCACGCCACCATAGGTATATTTTCTTCTCTTCCCACTTGCCCTCCCCTATGCCTTCTGCCCACTTCTGGGCTCTCTTCCTTACCCCAACCCCAGAGAGTCCATATCATCTAGGAATGAAAAAAAATATAATGGAACTATTTTATATGCTAACCTAGCAATTAATTTAAAGAGCACAATAAGTAGGTTTTCTATGTAAATAGAATTTAGTCAGACTTAAGCATTGTCAGGGAAATCTATTCTGAATTGAAATGAGAGAGGTCACGTATACACCCCCCACTTAGAGACACTGAATACTAACTGCAGAATCCACCCGCTGTTAAGAAACGTGGAGAGATGTTTTCATCTCTGCAGAAGAGAAACTCCTGCCTCTGCATGAGTCTGTAAGGTGTTCCGATCTGCTGTCAGGCCCTTTGTCACCACAGAGGCCACGACTGTACATATCCCTCTCTTCCCTCTTGTCCCTCAAGTACCTGTTCACATGGCTACTTGTTCGCAAGGGACAGCTCCAATTAGGGAGGACACTTTATACCTTCCACCCCAGCGGCACTTTCATCTAAGTGTTCGTGAACCCTGCAGGCTCATAATTGCTGTTTTGGTCATGCACACAGCAGTGAGAGTAATTCCGAATTAAAAGGTGAATGATTGGTACCGAGCGTTTGATTAACGCTATACGGTATGTACTGATACCAAAAACAAGCTCATTAGTCCACACCTCCTTCGGCTGCAAACTCCCGACTGGAAGCACTGTTCACTAGATCCAGCTGCTGTCACTGACTTCATTCATTTCTGTAGATTGCCTCCATAGCAGAAGAATCCGTATGCATTCCAGATGTGCAAATTCTTTCCGAATGTCCTGTTGAAAGGAATACCGCACAGCCGTATCTACAGACTAGATTCAAGATATATTTTGTAAACCTGGACTCAGCACATCTGCCCGAGGATACAACACAATCCTCTAAGTATTGACAAGTGAAGCTTCACGTGGTTCTTCAACTCTGCAGTGCTCTGTTTAGTTTTGTTTGACAGTCCCATCTATCCCAGCCTGGCCCTAGTTATACCACGTAGCTGAGTTTTTATCTTCCCAGTTCCACCTCTGCATGCTGGGATTACAGGTGTGAACGGCTGTACCAGGTTATACAGCTCTGGGCATTGAACCCAGGGCTTCCTGCATACGAGGCAAGTACCCTACCCACTGAACTACATCTGCAATCGATGTCTGCAGGTGTTTTACGGCTATATATTCTGAGTTTTCTTTCCTAGGTACTCAATCTGAGTTTCTTTGGTTGTTGTTGTTGTTTATTTCATTTATGTTTTATTTTGTTGGAGACTGGGTTTTGTCATGTAGCCTTAGGTGGTCCCAAACCCCTAGCTTTCCTGTCTCGGCCTTCCAAATGACAGGTAGATGTGAGCTACCTCACCTGGCTTCCACCTCAGTTTCTTATAAGAGTCCTGAAGCATGCCAGCATCACGCCAAAGCTTTTTAAAAGATTCTGGTGCAAATGGCCAGCACAATTTACATATAACAGCTTCTTAATTTGAAAAACTGGGGGTCCAAAGCTACGAAGTCTGAGAGCAAAATATTTAAAACGCTGCTTTCCTTAGAGGGCCTTGAATGTTTTGAATACACACAGCACAGGAGATGCCTTGGGGAGTGTTCCGCAGCTCCAACTCCGCTAGTCTCTCCTCCTGTTGACAAACAGTGAGTACCACTCACAGATGTTTTCCCTCTAATCAGGACTTGCTTGTGCCCTGTGGGGCCCCTGGCAAATGTGGGTGTCCCTCTGGGGAAGCCGGAGCCAGGCTTTACATTTAGTGTTCCAAAACATTTTCTGATACATCAACAAAGCCTTCGCTTTTTCTCCTACCTTTTTTTCCCTTTTCTAAGCCATCCTAGGGAGCTGGTAGAAGTCACAGTGCACTTGAGAAGGGAAGAATCTGGGCAGTGATGGCGGGGTTGCCTCCCTCTAGTCTTTTCTTTTGCTCTTATGGACCACTTAGAACCACTTTGATGACTAGGTGTTCCTTATACATTTAAAAGCTCACACCTAGATATTTTATCTTTAAATGGTCACACAACATGCAATTTCAGTGACAGATCTCAGTCTCTCCTTGTCCTCTATGACCTTGGCAAGCTTGCAATCCTAACTCACTAAGTCATTTTATAGCATGTCTTCGGGTTTGGATTTGTCCTGTGTTGTTGAGTGATCGATTGAGGTCGTATGCATTTGGAAAGAGTCTACAGAGGTGATGTCTCTCACCCCAAGCATCTCATCCAGGACACGTAGCATCCTTGCGACTGATGATTGAGGGCATGAAGCCTTTGATCACTCACGGGGTAAAGTGTTGAATGATGATTGTGTCAACTATACCGTCAACAAGCTTCCCCTTACAATTAAGCAACATCTGAACAAAGGAGACAGTGAAACAAGACAACTTAAGCTGATGAATGAGCACCAACTTCAGCATCCATCGGTGATCCTTGTAGCGAGTGCTAGCGTGATCTTCTGACCATGCTCCTCACTCCCCCATGCCTCTCTGTAACAAAACATGCTCCTCCTCCTTCTCTTGCTTATTCAATCACTTACTGATAGCAGTATCAACTCATGGGTATTCCTTGGTTGTCCGAGTTTTGATGCTGTGTTATCTGCACACCACATTTTTGTTCATATGGTCTAACCCTCTGCCATTAGGTACCCTTCAGGTTAACTCTAGAGTTCTTTCTATAAGCCCCTCTTTTTGCCCTTTTTAAGATGGTTTTTTAATGCTTTCTTACTTTTAGCAATGATGCTCAACAAGTTTAAAACTTTAATTGCAACTCCATCTCACACTAGACATTAACTTTCCTTATCAGAAACTCAAGCACAATTATGAATGGCTGTCATACTGAACGTTGAGAGGCTGAGGCAAGAGCTTAATTGTTACAAGTTTGAAGTCACCCCAGGATATATATACAGCAAAGGCCTGCTCAAAAGTGTCCTCATAAGATAGCTCACGTGATCTACTATTTCCCTTTTATCACCTTGAATCTCTGGGGAAGGATTTGTCTCACGTGGCCATGGAAAATACTAAACCCGTCGTTGCCCTCCCTGCCCCGCCCCCAACATAAAGTCTTGGCAGTTATCTTGTAAAGTGTGGCGCACAGCATATTCCAATCAACTCTCAATGCCTGCCACTTAATTTACTTTCAATAAGGGCGCAGGTGTTCTTCCTTCCTGATCAACGTACCTGATCAACGTACCTGAACAAATGCAGGTTTTTGGAACGGCACAGAAGGGTATAGCCGGTGCCTGCTGAGTCCTTCACAACTTTTAGGGTCGGCAAGCATAATGTTCGTACTTAGATGAACCTTGCTCTTCACCCGAGGCTTTGACTGAACTCAATAGTCAGGCGTCTCTTCCATAAAAGCGAATCAAGTTTGTAAAGTTAAAATGGCTATCAAGTTGCTAGTGCTGCCAAAATTGTTTAGGCAGCATCTGTGTCTTGGGATAAATCTGTATCTTGGGAGGGAGATTCTTCTTAGAAATGAACTTGAAAGTGAGACCCAAGTTCTTCCCTCCTGAGCAAGGGAGTCGAGAGCAGTTCCGTGTAGAGGAGTTTATGATGGCTGTTCTATACCCATCACACTTCAGGCTCTTACTGTGCCGTCAATCAAGGGAACCCATCTAATATTAGGTTCACTTTAATCGCCTCTTCTGCTATTTCTCTTTTTAGATCATCTTTCTATAGAAACACCTTAAATTGCTCTCAGCATTTTTGTCATGCGACATTACAGAAAATTCCAGTCTAGCAAAAGAAGTCAAGCAGAACTCATGGAAATTGAGATTTCATTAGGAAAGTTCATTTTGGACAAGCTCAATGGAGATTCATGGATTTCCTTATCTGCATGGCATGCATATTTGAGCCAGACATCAAAATAGGATGAAAAGAAAACTCACATAATATTATGCTAAGGAACGTGCTATTTCTGTAGAGCACATAAATCACAAAACTACATATGATAGTTGAAAGCATAATATATATAGATGCCAGATAGGAAAATAGAGAGGTAGAGAAATGATGGATGGATGGATGGATGGATGGATGGATGGATGGATGGATGGGTGCATAGATGAATAGATAGATGATAGATAGATAGATAGATAGATAGATAGATAGATAGATAGATGATAGATAGATAGATAATGGATGGATAGATGATAGATAGGTAGATAGATAGATGATAGATAGATGGATAGATGATAGATAGATAGATGATAGATAGATAGATAGATGATAGATAGATAGATAGATAGATAGATGATGGATAGATAGATGGATGGATAGATGATAGATAGATAGATAGATAGATAGATAGATAGATAGATAGATAATAGATAGATGATAGATAGATGACAGATAGATAGATGATAGATAGATAGATAGATAGATAGATGATAGATAGATAGATAGATAGATAGATAGATGAACTTTTTGTGGTCTTATTGTTGCTTATGTAAGATATAGAGAGTGTGTAATGTTAGCAGCAGCTGAGGGATGCTTAGGCAGGAGAATTGCTGTGAATTTGAAGCCATCCATATAACTGGGTACCAGGTTAGCAAGAGCTACACAGCATTGCCCAATCTCAAAAAAGAAAAAAAAAGTGAGAACAAATGAAGCATGACAAAACCTGAAAAAATATTTCATTTGGATCCTGTACAAAGAATCTGAGACAGCAATTAAACCTTCAAAAATGTTTGTCAAAACTTCATAGGTATCTTTCGGGAAGCAGAAAGAAAATCCTGTGTGATTGATGTCAACCAAAAGGAGGTTTCCTCACACAGAATGGCTGTGGCTTTACAAACTTTCACGTCCACAGGTTTGTTCACAGTGTGGTCGTCTGTAACTCAGAAGACATTTTCCCTTAAAAGGCTGTTTTAGTGATTGGCATCCCAGATAATGGGATAAAAGTCTTTTAAATCCATGACATGCTTGAAATGCTGACAGATGTGTGATGTCAATCATACCAAATCCCCTTCTTTCTGTAGTTGGGAGTTCTGCCCTCACTGTTCTGTCTAGGGGCTGTTGAGGTAGCTGTGTCCTCAGAACCCCAACACAAGGTCTCTCAAATAGCTCTTACACAAGACACTTGAGAGTCCATGCGTCTTTCTTTGCATTAACATGAATGTTCTTGAAGAGGAAAATTTCTTTCTCTGCCCATTTGTAGGTGGGACTTCCAATAAGATCAAGGTTAATGATACAAGAAAATATTTCCTCTATTTTCCTGGCCTGAAGCCTTTTGATAGAATGTTATAAAACTGCGGCCGTGAATTCTGAAGATGACAAAGTCTTCCACTGGAAAGTGAAGGTGTGTGTTCAGGTTCTGAAGAACACACTCCAGATGATTTCTTTCCCAGGGTTTGCAGGAATGGGCCTAGTGTCTTTTCATTAATCTCAGACACAGTGGTATAGGCAAAGACAACACTCTTAATCTTAAACAGACAAATAAAGAACCCTCATACTTAATGTAATCCAATTAAACTAAATTACCCTACCAATGTCAAAGGCTAGTTCCCTTGTGAAATGCAAATGCCCTGTTGTGACCTCCTATAGATGGCTGTAGACAAAAGTGAATGTATCTAGATAGATTTTAATAGTAATAGTTAACTTATAGTTGTGCCTTCATTGCTTTTCTATTTCTGTGAATAGATGCTATAACCAAGGCAGTTTATACCAGGAAGCAATTAATTGGGGGTTTGATTACAGTTTCAGAGGGTGAGTCCATGATTATTATGGCAAGAACCATGCAGCCGACAGGCAGGCATGGTGCTGGAGCAGTAACTGAGAGCGTACATCCTAATCTTTTGGTTGGAGGCAGAAAGTGGGACCCCAGTGACATACCTCCTCCAACAAGGCCATACCTCCTAGTCCTTGCCCAACAGTTTCACGTGCTAGGGACCTAGCATTCAAATATATGGGCCTATGGGGGCCATTCTCATTCAAACACCGCAGTGTATTTACCCCTGTATGTTAGGCACAGCTGGATAAACTCCAGGAACTTGATTCCCAGGCAGTCTCATGAAGAGGACGTTTGGTCATCCTCACTATACAATGAAGACACTGAGGTTTTAAGGCTTCAGTGATCTTCACAGCCAGCAACTCCTTCAGCCAAGTGTAAACTTAGGCCTCACTACCCAGTGAGGCTTAATCTCACTATTATTAATGATTAATGTTGCTATTAATGTCAGAATTTAATGTCCAGACTGTAGCATGATTAATAAAATCCCAGAGACAGAAACTGGGATCCAACTTGAAGGTCAGACAAGCAAGACAGACAGTCCCTGGCTCTTACCTCTACCCCAGTCTGAAATGACAATCCTGCCTCTAGGAATCTCAGAATGAGACTGTCTGGGAGCTGTCTCCTCCCGTCTTATATTCCTCTCCAGGACTGGGATTAAAGGCTAAAGGCGTGCACCACTGCCCCCTAGTTTCTAGGACAAACTAATATGGCTACTGGGATTAAAGGGTATGCCACCACTGCCTGGTCTGTAAGGCTGATCAGTGCGGCTGTTTCACTCTCTGAACTTCAGGCAAGCTTTATTTATTAAAATACAAATGAAATACCACCACATGTGAAGCCAAGTGTTGGGTAACTACTACGGAACTGAGAAATCAAATACACTTATCACATTTATAAACATGATGGGCTCGATCTCTCCACAAATCACGGTGATGCCTGGATACCAAGGCCTTCTCATCGCTCCTCCCATAAGTTGTTATTCTGCCTCCTGTTTGGAAGGGCCTCGTTCCTGTTCCTTCAAACGTTACGAATTTCTGCCCATTTCCAAAGCTCTCTTCTCACAGACTCACAGAACCCTGCAGATCTTCCACAGTGGGGTTTTGCACTGACTCGTGAAGCCCAGTTCGTGAACGATAAAAGGTTTTTAAGAAACAAAACAAAGCAAGCTGTCTTTATTCAAAGGGATGCTGTCTCCCTGGAGAGGAAAGACAATATTTAAGTACACTTGTTTTTCTTGGTATCCATGGAGGATGGTTCTGAGGCCACTCCACGGCTATCACAATGACATGGACCAAAGCTTTATCTGTAGAATGGCACAGGATTTTCACACAACCTACACACATCCTCCCATGTATTTTCAGCCATCTCCAGACTACTTATAATGCCGATTTAATGTAATTCCTGTGTAAATAGTTGCTGTGTTGTGTAGTGTGGGAATGTTGGCAAGGGAAAATCTAGACACTTTCAGGACAGCGACTTCTGTTTTTCTGAGTGTATTTCATCATGGTTGGTGAAGGTAGGGGTGGAAAGCCCAGGCCTGGTGACATTAGTCACTTTCCCTATTACTCTGACCAAATAGCTAGCACAAGAGAGGGGAGGCTTCTTTGCGGGGAAGCAACACCTTTACTTAGTTGCCACGAAGGCTATTTAGTTAACTTGTTCGTGAGGTAAGAGTGAAAATTGGGGATTATCTGGCTTTTTTTTACATGATAGAAAGGAGGGGAAGAGCTCAGAAAGCACCTGACACCTACTACGTGCTTTAACCTGTCACCTACTAAGAGCTTAATGAGGAACAGTGCTTATTTTGAGGGGGAGATGGTCCTGTTGCTCAAATCTTTTCTGAAACTAACTTTTGAGCTTCCTGTAGAAGCAGCTCATTAAACTATTCTAAGAATTTAGTTGTTTGCTTCTAGTTAAAACTCGGGTGTGTTTGCTTTGTTTTTATGTTTGTTAGTTTGCTTTGTTAGTTGTTGTTGCTTCGGGTTTTTCATTTGATGGATGCCAAAGAGCTTTGAACGTGCCTGACATTCTGTTTCTTCCTTGTGGTACCAAACCATGTTGGTTCTCTCAAAAAAAAATATAGTTAAAAGAATCTGTCTTCAATATGGATTGTATATTTGTCCATTTGCTATATTTGCAGTGCGGAGTCCTGAGAAAAATTTGCAAATAAATAAATACCTTAATCATTCTTCTTGGCAGTTTTTGTTGTGGTGCACCCAGTACTTTGGAAAGAGTGAAGCAAAACCTGGCCGCAAGGCTGGAGAAAATGGCTGCGAGACTAGAGGAGAGGGTCAGGAAGGCACACATGGCCGTCTGTTTTCGCAAGCTGGCTCCCTGTCAGTCCCTGTGCCCCTGAGCACATGCATTGCCCTGCATTTTGCCTCTTTTGCTGGAGTCACAGTCACAGCAGACAAGCTGCCCCGAGCCCTGGCTGTATCTTCTCAGCATTTTTCCCTTGTAGAGCCCGGTTCTCAGTTGGCCATTCCTCAGGGAGGCTGAGAGCCCACTCCCTTCACTTTGTCAAAGACAGGCTGCGACAGGAGCTTCCTGCTCGATGTCCTGCAATCCCAGTCCATGGAGGTAAAGCACAAAAGAGGGTCCTACTGTTCCACCACAGAGGGAAGTGGCCGGGGCTGATTGATGTGAGCTGCAGGGCACAGCACTGTGTGTCATTTACTGCCTAGTGCCAGCTATGCAAGTTGTTATCTAACCCTCTCTAAGGTCTTGAAGCAGGTCTAGACCAACGAGGTGGGTAACAAGAATGCAGATAAAGGAACCCCAGGACATGCAAGCCAGCTAAGGTCAGCACAGGGGCAAGGAGAAGAGCAAGATGTGTCCGTGGACTCCTGTGCCTGAGCTTCCTGCTCAGAATGTCCCAAGATCCATAGCCAGACAGAGAAACTTATCTGGGTCAGGCTTCTTCGGTCCACCAAGGACTGCCATACCAAAGTCTCTTGGTTTTCATTTTCACTCATAATGAATCACTGGTACTCAGGGAGCGAATATGGAGTGTGGACCGGACAGACGTCAGAGGCCGAGGTGAATATTTGTTATTCTGCCCTTTAGAAGCAGCATTTCAACACTGACCCAGTCCAGCTACACAGCTAGGGAGAGTGGTGAGGTTTGGGTGTCTGAAGACAGTGCACCATCGGCAGTTCTGTCCTGTCTCTAGAGCAGGTGCCCTGTCCACGCTTGCAAATTGTAAGGGCAAATATTTGGGTCTTTAAGCATCTGACGTAGGCCTTACCTTTGTGAGCAAAATTTACAGTGCCCCATTGCCTTCTGTCTGCGGGATTGCTTTCCCCTGTGTATCCGGCAGATGTGGAGAGCCCCTGGGCAGCAACTCTGCAGACCAAACCCTCACTGTAGGTACTGCGCTGGTTCCAATGATGGAGACCCATCGGTGTTTGTCAACAGCATCCACTGAGCTTCTCACACATCAGGAAGTGTGCAGGCTGGGGACATGAACAGAAGTGGTCCAAATTCCTAAGGGGCTCTTGGGGTTATGAAGGGAGACTGCGATCCATCAAATAGTCCCCAAATGCACACATGCAATAGTGGCCTTAGAAAAGCAGAGGGACCGACACTACTCCATGGGGGAGATATGACCTTCATGACATTGAAAAGGTGGAATGGAAAGGTGGGTTCTGCTATCTGCGGTGAAGGAAGGAAGCACTAAGCATTAGAAGATGCTGTCCTTGCCCCAGGAAGGATGGATGTGGAGGCCTTAGGCCTGGGTGAGAACATCACCCTTATAACCAGAGAACTCACTCATGTGAGGGGAACTGCGTGGGACACCAGAGGGTAGAATGGTGCAGGTTAGGCCAGGGTATGGATAGACCTGGGGTACTCTGTGTAAAATATGAAGGACTTGGTACTGGACATGCAAAGAGGGTTGAGGAGAATAAAGCTATAGGAAGACACTTGTCTTAGTTGGGGTTACTATCACTGTGATAAAACACCACGACCAAGACGAATTTGAGGAGAAAAGGGGTTGTTTAATCTTTTAATTCCAGGTAACAGTCCACTACTGAAAGGAATCAGGGCAAGAAATCAAGCAGAGCAGGAACCCAGAGGCAGGAGCTGGCGCAGATGCCATGGAGGGGTGCTGCTTATTGGCTCACTCCTCATGTTTTGCTCAGCCTGCTTTCTTATTGAACCCAGGACCACCAGCCCAGAAGTGGCTCCACCCACAATGGGCTGGGGCTGGGCCCTCCCACATCAATCACTAATTTAAAAAAAAGTGTCCTTCAGGCTTGCCTACAGCCTGATCTAATGGAGGCTTTTTTTTTTATTAGCTGAGAGTTCCTCTTTCCAAACGACTACTGCCTGTCAAGGTGACAAGCTAGCCAGCGCAACCCCGAGTTTCAAACGCGCAATGCCTAGGATCAGTAAGTTTACTTGGTAGCTCTCAACCTTTCAAGCACCCAGCTTGAGGACTTTCTCTTTTATCATCAATGTCCTATGTTGATTATACTAGAAAACACTAGTATGAGCAAGGCCTTACAGAGTCAGTCATCTATCGGTGGGGATTAAGGGACCATGCTACCATCTTCCACTGTGTTTGAAGCATGGAGGTTGCAAATAGTAGAAGGTCACTCCACGTGTATGCTCCCCTAGAAGGTGTTAAGATGGTGAGAAGTCCTTAAAAGGACCTGAGTCTCCTTTTAGAAGATAAGACTGGGGATCAGGACACAGATGCAGGAATGTCCTGGCATTGTTTGGAAGAACTCGCAGAGGCACACGGGAAGAGAGCAGAGCCTTCGAGCCTGAAGTGACAGGATCTGCTGTGGATCTTTCGGGGACATTCCAGGAACAATGGGAAGAAGTGAGCTGTCTTGTGGGAGCTCCACGGGATGCGCGATCTGTGAGGACAAAGGGTGGGTAGCGATTTCCTTTACTTCAGCATCTTCTTCTAAAAGTGTGAACTGCTTGATCACGGCTAAATCTTTAGAGGTATCACCAGGGAAGCCATTGATACAAAAACTAATATTAGCCTGGACATTCTGCCTCAGATGGTCTGATATTTTCCACTGCCGTGGCCATCTCCACGGTTTGTGCACACGAGCAAAGGGGGTCCTCTCAGCTCCTGTCACACTGTCTTTCGTCCTGAGGAGATAAGTGCTTGTCAAATGTGTCTGGTGTTACAGAATGGCTCGGTGGCATCTGCTCAGGGTGGCTACACATTCATTAGGTCAGACCTGCTCATCTCCGAGTTGGCTTTGGAATAAGGATGGGATACTTATTGGGGTGACTGGATGGTAGCAATGCAGAGTAGTCCACTTTAATCCTCAGCTTCACTTTTAAGGTTTAGGGTTCCCCCTGGTTAATATCTAAAGGATGAATAGTGGGCGATAAGTTATCTTGAGAGAGAGAGAGAGGTGAACAGACCACACTCCCATTTTATTACAGTATATTCTTATATTTGAATTTTATTATTATTAATCTCGTACTATGTCTAATGTGGAAATCCAATTTCACCATAGTTCTATCTACAGGAAGGTTCCAGTGTGTATCATATGTATCTCTCACAGCTAAATGGATGCTTCCTATATGTCCCTTATAGCTCTGGACACAGTGACTCATTCATCGACTGTTGCCAATGTATTTAATTTCTTACTTTCAAATCTTCTCATGTCTCCTCTCAATCCTATGCACCACACCTCCTCAATTGTGTATTTTCCATTCCTATCATCATAGAGCCCATATTTTATAAACCTGTGTCCTCTTCCTTCATCTATTCATTCATTCAGTCAACAAATGTGCTAAATACCTGTGTGTTAGTGAGCCTCTCTCCACTGTTACAGAACACCTGGAGTCAACAAAGGATGATAAGTCTGTTTGGGCCCCAGGTTTCTGCTTTGGGGTCAGATAGCTTTGCTGTTTCAGATCTGTGAGGAGAAAATGAATCTCTCTCTCTCTCTCTCTCTCTCTCTCTCTCTCTCTCTCTCTCTCTCTCTCTCTGTGTGTGTGTGTGTGTGTGTTGTGGAGAGGGAGGGGTAGTAGAGCAAGCTGCTCATTCATAGTGGTCAGAAGGCAACAAGAGAAAAGAAATAGCGGGGGGGGGGGGGCTGGAGAGATGGCTTAGTGGTTAAGAGCATTGCCTGTTCTTCCAAAGGTCCTGAGTTCAATTCCCAGCAACCACATGGTGGCTCACAACCATCTGTAATGAGGTCTGGTGCCCTCTTCTGGCCTTCAGCATGCATGCAGACAGAATATTGTATACATAATAAATAAAAAATATTTTTTAAAAAAAGAAAGAAATGGCCAGGGCCTCAATAGACCCTTCAAAGGCAAACCCCCATACCTGCATGACAGACTTATGAAGAACAATTTCATATTTGAATTGGATAGCACTGTATGTACAATCTTACCCAAATACCCTATAGACAGAGTCCATTGGAGCATTAACAGGTCTTGTCTGGGGTCCCCTTGAATGGCATAGCCACAGGATGGCATGCTCTCAAGACAGCCTGGTTACACCACAATGGCGATCCTCATTTACTGAGCCGAATCCCAATTCTTGATACGACCTAAACAAGGAAAGCATTATTGATGCCAGATGCCTGCCATGTTGTCTCCTTACATAAAGATGTAAAATTGGACCTCATTTCCTAATGCTTATGGGTCCTTCCATAAAACCAAACTAGTGCATTAAATTGTTTAAAACTACAAGATTCATACAGAAAACTTAACAACATGTTGATGTAAAGACATTGACAATGTCTCGTGAAAATTCTGTGTGCTATACTTACTTCTGTAGAGAGAAAGTTGTGACATCTGGTCAGTTTACCTAATTTGGTCACTAGTTAGTGTGAAAAATGCCTCTTTGGCTTTATTAACCCAAAATGCATTGATTTGGGCAAATCTATCTTTGGGGCTTAAATCAATCAGATGTCAGACTTCACCCAAACTGGCAGACACGAGCCCTCTATTTCTTATGTCAGTGTGGCACCCCTTGGCAATATTGTAAAGATGCTTTGTGTGCTTGGCAATTAAGGCCAGGGATGTACCATCCCTGTGATCTTCGATAAATGGCCTTGTAATGCAGTCATTGCTGGAGCTGGGAACAGAGCAATCTTTCCCTGTTATTTATCACTGTACTTACGGCTAATGAACTGCTGTTGTAGGCTGATGCGTCCAAGGACAAGAGCTAAGCAATATGTCTTCTGCAAAACGTGAACTGACTGGTGTGGTGTGTGCTGTGGGACTAGCTCACCTCTGGGTCTTAATGAATCTGTTCCAGTCAGTGTGTGTGTATATGCACGCACGCATGTGTGCTTGTGCGTGCAAAACTCTTCTTCCACTTTGTACTCTCTTAAGTTTCTGTGAAACATGTCACCCGTGGACCGTGGACATCAACTGGTCACCTAGATCAGTGGCTATCAAGATTAAATGAGTTATAATCAATCACACTTGGGAAATTGTTACTCCATGTCTTCTGATTTTCTTAGTCTGGCCTCCACCAGAAAATATTCATTATTAATGAGCCCTTGAGGTGATTCTGACATAAACGATGTAAATATGTTTGTTTCTGAAACAGCTTAAAAAACAGTTTGCACGCCCTCTAGTTTGGGAAACTTCAGTCTTCTTTCCAACCTGTACCACGTACAAACAAGTCAGCCTTGAAAATGCAGACACATTCCTAGTACACATCTTGATCAGGGCTGAGGTGATAGCTATGGCTGCTTCAAATGCTTTTGACCTATTACATGTGTCAAGCGACACAAACATTCTGCACATTTTCACTGATTCTTAGAGGGTTCTAAGAAACCGTGAACTATGATGAAATCACACTTTCAGGGTGGGCCCATACTAGACAAGACCGGGTCAGGGAGAAAGGGAAAGGATCGATTTAAAAAACAAAGGCTACCCTGTTGTCTTTGAGTCACCATCGCAGGCTTGCCTAAAGAGGGCAATGTAAACCTGGAGATAGCTGGCAAATCAGCAAGCCAGCTTCGGAATGCCTCTAGCTGCTCAGCTGATTCTCGAAAGCCACTGGAAGGAAACGTAATTGGCAATTGGCGATTAGGATCACTGAGAACCTTGGGAGAGATGGAGAGGATTGCTGGTATTTATTGTGTCATTTCAGGGAGGGTAGAAAGTGATAAAAACAGTAAGCATCTCTGAACAGCGAAGCGTAAGTCATCTGTTCAGGAGCTGAATTTAGTAATATTATATATTAGCCACTTCCCTTCTTAATATTTTAACCCTGCATAGAGAATTCCCGAGAATAAAACACTTTTGTGTATATTTATTTTATTTGGAAACTGACATTCTCAACTCCCACTATTTATATTTTACAATTCCATTTTTATATTATATACAAAACTCTCAAATAGAAAACATTCATAATGGATTCCTACTTTTATTGATGAGAAGGATAAAATTATTGAGTGTTTCAACTCTACAAAGAACTGAGTGTTAGAGTAACTCTTACAGTTTGATTGTTAGAAATGGTTTGATTTAAAAGTACTGAAACCTGGTTCTAAAGCTTACTAGAAATCAAGTTTTGAAAGGGTAGGCTTTAAAACAGTGAAGCCCAATGTGTAGCAGCCTGACATTTGTAAGAGTGTGGAGAAACAGGAGAGCAAGAAGGAATTCATCTGAACAGGAATGATCCCCTTAATGACGGGCGAACATGTCAAAACCCACTCCTTTGCAGATGCTCATATTCTCTGTATACTTTGTTTTGCATTCGTTGTTCGTGGTGGTGTTTAAATTGTCTCTTACATCTGTGCCGTGCCTCTATTCAGCCCCTAGAATGCTGGATACACACCCAGGATGGAGAGACAGCAGCTGGAAGCCTTAATGAGCTATAAGCTTAACCCTCTTCTGAGAACCTAGGAACTCTCCAAATGAATTCTTATTTCAGAAAGAGATGCTTGTTGCTTTTGAATTATGCATTCACCCCTGTATTTCTTATTTACATTCTTCGGTCATGCTGTGGCTAAAGGCGTGCTCTCATTTCAAGAATTTGATATGCAATTCGGGTGCCTGGCATTCCTCTGAGCACAAAGCAGGCCTCAGCTGGTGACTGCGCAGGCTGTTAGCATGTTCCTGAACCTGCAGCTTAGACTGAGCAAATGAGAACAAATGGTGTGTATGCCTAATAGAACAGCACGCCCAGGGGTTGGTCCAAGTTCAGGATTCCTTCAGTTTTCAAGTTCGGAACATCTTCAGACAGGGCCACCAGTCAGATTTCAAACATTATTTCTTCTGGTATCTTGTTCATGAAGCTGACAAATCCTGCCGTCAAGGCATACTGAACATTCGGCTTGCCCTGCCTTGGTCATCAAGGGAAGCCATCACTCTTGTCCAGGGGGCAGGACTGTGAGGAGCAACACATCAGCCTGCTGCTGCTGCTTGCATGCGGAGGAGCTTCGTGGAGTTTGTGCCTCTTCACGTTGTGCCCGAGATATGCTGCATCACTAACGTCACACCATGGATAGAATTCTGCATGGCTGCTGGCCTTCAGAGACACATGTGATGTGCAGTGCAGCCATTATAGGAAGCGTAGAAATAACATTAGTGCCATAGAGTAATCTTGAATGTGTAGGAGGAGAGCAGAACGGATATCCCGAGGCCCAAGCTAGAAAGTTGGAATGCTTCTCCACATTTTGTAGATTTTTGCATTTGCATAATGTTCCGTGTAATGCCATTTATACAAACTTGAATGTTCGTGCAAGATGGCCACAAACTCAGGGGGAATGCAAAAGGCTTTTACCTTATAGTTATGTTATATATCTCAGAAATAGACACAAACCACTTTTCTGTAGCTTGCTGGAAAAGCATCATGAGTTTTGCACTAGCAAAGTAAGGACTTCTCTGTGGGCTAAGTCGCTTTATTTGTAGCAGTGGAAGGGATGCATGGAGAAGCCGAACTCAAGCAAGCAAGCAAATCCAGTTGTGATTGCTGTCGTCACTTTACTCGATCTTATTGTGTACCCCTCCTTTCTATACAGAAGAGTTTATTTTATTTCCCAAGGAGAGTTAGGTGGACGTTTTATATATTACTTTTACCCAGGAGGTATTGAGATATGTTTTGTGTGTGTGTGTGTATACACGTGCACACGTGCACGCAGGTGCGCATGGACTTGAGTGTATGTACATGTGCTTGTGGAGGTCAGAGGTCAGCTTCAGGTGTTCTTCCTTAGGTGCTGGCATCTACCTTGATTTTTGAGATAAGATCTTTCATGACCTGGGACTTGCCATTATTCTAGGCAATCTGTCCAACAACCCAAGGGACCCACCTTTCTCCACCTTCAAAGTGCTGTGGCACCATAACAGGCTCTTTTATGAGGTTCTGCATGACCAAACTCAGGTCCTCATACTTACAAGGCAAGCACCCAGCTACCTCCTCAGTCCCTGGTGTGTTTTGGATTTTATAGAATCCTAGAATTAAGGAAGCATACGGAATTTCGAAATTAGCCTGTTGTTTTCTACATAAGGAGACAGAATCCTCCATGTAAAGACGAAACATAGTCCATTATTCTACATCTACTCACTCATTTAGCAGAAACTAAGTTCTGACTTGCAATGTCCCATGTGTGGCACTGTGGGGAGACAGAGATGACTACCGGGGCCCCTGCAAGATAGAAACAAAGCAGAGTGGAAAGTGTTCAGTTAAGCAACGCTTAACACACAAGAACATTACTGAGGGAGCAATGCCTGCTTGTGGGCTGGCTGGATTTCTTTTTTTGTTTTTCAATGTCTATGTTAGATAAGCCAAAGAAACAGCCGATGGCCTTGGTTGTGCCCAAAGGGACTTAAAACAGTTGCTTCCCGGGTCCACTATTGCGAGGACTTGGATTTTACTCCAATTCTTTGTGTGTGGGGGTTAGGAGGGGTGAGATAGTGTCTCATGTAGGCCAAACAGGCCTAAAATTTGCTGTGCAGCTGAGGAAGACTTTGAGCTTCTGATCCTCCCGCTCCAACCCCAGCTTTAGTGCTGAGACAACCAGCATCACCGCCACACCCAGTTCAAGCCTTGCTGGGGATCCATCCTGGGGCTCCCTGGGTGATAGACAAGTACTCTACCAAATGAGCTGCCTCCCTAGGTCTTACACCAATCCGGGGACTCGTGGATTATTGGGATGACTACCTGGATATTCCTAGCTTTTCAAGTAGAAGACGTAGTATCCTATCTACCCTATTTCTCCTAGAAAGTAGTCGTTCACACGCCATCGTCTGTCAGGATTCGGGTTCATGAGTCATGGAGGGAACAGTTTGTATTCTTGTTTTTAAAAAAGAAAAATCACAAAGGCACTGCAACAATATGAACGAAAGCATGGAGCCATCTGTGTCTCAAATGATGACGCTAAGCTTGTGTTTGTTGTAAATAATACGATTTGTTCAAAGGGGCCTTCGCTGCGCACATATATACACAAACAATCTGCGCTTTCGTTCATGGAACTGTGCACGCTAGCCACGGACGTGCACAGATGACATGTATACATGTCTCAACACTAATACAGGCGGCGCCCATAGTCAGTACTTGAACTTTTGCATGTTATTTGTAAGGGACTCCTTATTCCCTCTGGCTCTTGGACCAGGGCCATAGGCTGGCGGCTCCTCCTCTCTGCAGCCTGGAATCTGCCCATCTCCTCTACGGTCTATGCGGTGCCATAGGCCTTTTCTTCCCAAGCATGACTTAAGTCAGACGATCCTACTCAAATGTTGAATTCCCAGAGCTGCACATCTACAAAACACAGCCCCTTAAGCCCCACAGCAGATGGAGTGATGGAGCAGCCTATCTTCTAACCTTCTCTCCCGCATGAGGTAACCAAGTTCCCTCCTCTCCAGCCAAGACAATCGATGTCACCTCGCTTTCCTATTGCCGGTATTCTAGATACCCAGGCCAAGTCCCCCACCTCCTCAGGCCTGCTGAGAGAGTACGCAGACATTTATTTTGCATTGTGTCCATTCCGTTCATTAGAAAATTCAGTAGTTTGTGAGTCTCTTTTCCTCCCTTAATGAGTCAGTGACTAGGTGATTTGAGAAAGGCCTCAAAAGTCTTAAAGAAATACGCCCATGTGGCTTGAGCCCAGAGGGTAAGATGACCAGAGAACGGAGTAATTTCTTTCACCTGGAAGTCGGGATGTGCGTCCCTGCCTCTCTCCATTTCAGCCTAAGCTTTATAGTTGCCAGGAAGGAGGGAGCTGCTGACAGGCACAAAACCTATTATCATCCTAATTAACTCGGGTCTTGTCTATGAACTTAAATTTTTTGAGTACCCAATGTGCAAGACACTTCCAATTTCAAGTGGGAAAAAAAAAAGACAAATACTGCAGTCCCTAAGCCGATAGAGAACTCACCGGAAGGTCAAAAAGAAAAGAAAAAAAAAAATCAAAACCCCAAACCCTCCCTCCGCTCTCGCTGCGAGTATCTGCGAAGGGAGCGGAGGGGACCCAGAGGCCCAGCAATAATCCAAGTGTAAATCCAAAGGCTACTGCTATTGGCAGCTGTTCCCAGAGGCAGGATCTAGAGGACTGCTCAACCTAGGTGTCCTGGAGAACTGCGGTGGCCCCCCTCCCCCGCGCGCGGGAGGGAAGTCGGGACGAGGTTGGCCCTCCTCGCTCGGTGTCTGGGCGTGGGCCCCGCCGCAGCTCCGCGGAGCCTCCGTGTCTCCTGCAAAGGGGGGCGGGGGAGCCCAGAGCTGCGGCTTCCTCCCGCGCGGAGTCTCCTGCGCACCGCCGAGCAGGACGCCAGTGCCAGCCGGGTCCCCACGCCGCGGCGCGCCCGGCCTCCCCGCAACCCACAGGTAACTTTTCTGCTCTTGGTGGCCGAGGGGCTCCGATGGGGGGCTCGTTTCCGAGGCGCGCGGGGCTCGGGGAAGCCCAGTGCGCTGTACCCTCCGCTCTCGGCCTCCGGCCTGGGGACCTCTCTCCGAGCCCTGTCCCCCAGGGGCGACCGGGCCCCGCGCCCCTCTCCGGCCATCAGAACGGGATTTCAGGGTCGGGGCGCCATGTTCTGAGCGTGCAGGGCTCGGGGCGACACTGCGGCGCCAGGCCGGGGGCCGTGCACGGGAGGGGCCGTGCGCCCCGAGGCTGAGGCTGCCGCTGCGTTCGTGCGGGCTGCGGGCGCGGCGGGGTTCGGAGCATCCCGGCTCTGCAGCGGGGCCGGCCGCTTTTACATAACTTGCTTCCTTCCCCGAGTGGGCAGCGTCCCCAGGCCGGCAGTCGGCCAGCCAGGTGGCTCCGGGCCTGGGCACCTGCGGGCCGCGCGCCCCTGGGGACGGCTCCCTGCGCCGGGCGGGAACGCGCCCCGGCCTGCAGACCCAAGCACCCGGGCGGGCGCGGCTCACCTGGCGCCCTCTGGGCTGCGGGCCGAGGAGAGGGGTGGGGGTGGGGAAGCTGGGGTCCGCTAGAGTGGGGTCCTTGCTAGGCTGTGCGCCTTCGGCTGGTTCCTGCACCGGGGCGCGGGGGAGGGGGGTTTGCTTTCTCGGGTTCCCCTCTAATCGCATCGTACTTCTTCCCCTTCCCCCTTCCCCCTGCACCCGGCGCCAAGTTCACAGCTTCTGCAATGCGGTGGGTGTGGTTACCTCGCAGATTGTAAGTGTGGTCCTTGCGGTGGGGGAGGATTCTTGCCCTTTTCTCTCTTTAGACTTACTGATCTGAAGTTTTCTAGCCCGGGGTAAGGAAATTTACCCTCCTGTCTGTGCAGACCAGGGTTCAAGTTGAGGAGAGTCCTGCAGAACAAATGGAATGATAAAGGGAACATGTGGTATTGATTAAGCATGGAGCCGGGGCTGTCCTGAAAGGGCCAGGCAGCCCTCCTAATAACGCAATGCTTCCATTACGTGGTTAAGTTGATGTTTCAGCTTTTTTACATTACTTTTGTGGAATTGCTTTTGCAGATGTCCTTGGCTGTGGTTTTCGGGGGGCCCATTTAGGGGGGGTCTGTGGGGCGGTCCGACGTTCTGGGGTTACTCTTGGTAGCATAACTATCCAAGTAAAGGAGTTAAATCTGGTGCTAGAAAGAAATTTCTTTTTGCATCTTACACTGCCTTTGAAAGCCCCGGCGAAGCAAAACTGCTGAAACCGCACCTATATCCGGAAGCCATGAATGCAGCGCCCTTACAGCAGAGTGGGCATCAAACTTGAGGACAAGGAGATGACTTGATGCTCCCTATCTTGACTCAGCAATGGTGGCTTCCTGCTGTCTTCTAACCGCATGCTCACTGAAGCATCAACTTTTAAAACTTTAATTGCAGTAACAAAGTTATTGTGACAGGAAAGGAATTCTCAATCGAAGAAGCATGCAATCGAAGAAGCATGCTTTTCGTTTGCTAATTTCCGAAACACTGGCTGCAATAAACTGAATGTTGAGTACTGAATTATTTACATTATTATTTTTTTTCCTGGATGGTTTAGAAAAGCTAGTGCATGAAGTGGTCCTGCATGCAGCAAGTTCTTGCAAAACAGAGCATGTGTTCTGAGCGGTTTATCAGAAACCAGAAGAGTAGCCACTGTAGCTTGTAAGCCCCTGTAGGCCAAGGATAGTGGAGCTGAAGGTCAAAGGTCAGTGTCCTGATGGTATATGTACATGTAATTTTTAAGCATTTTCTTATGCGTGAGCATGGTGTAGGTTAGAAGGTGAATCTATCACTTCTTGTTGGGTGTTTGGACCAAGGCCAACTTTGATTTGTGCAGAAATACAAGATGGGGGCTTATATTTTTTTTTGACTGGATCAGGCGTTGTTTTATATTTGTACATGTTGCTGTTAAAAACAATCCAAAGGCAAGGCCCAGCAAGGATGCACTGAGGCAGAAGAGGGGCGGCCACCTGTGTCCTGGGAGAGGATGTCGCTGCTGTGACTTTCTGCTGTGTGGGAGGAGTACGGAGGGATGAGCATGGCGGTGTTTTCTGGTAGGACCTGCTTCGTGCTTTGGAAGTTCTACAGTTGATAAATGAGAAGCTATGCCTTCCGTGCCAGTGAAAAATGGACTCCGGGAGTAGCCTGGGAAATGTTTTCTTTTGGTGAGAATCCAACTATAAAGATGAGAAGTTTCTTATGTAGAATACCCCGCTCATCTTTAATTCTATTCTTGGGGTCTTTTCCAAGTCCCCCATCGGTTTTGCTCGTTGAGTGTCAGCTTTACTAGGGGATGGAGACTCCCCGCTGACACCCGGACTTCGTTCATCTTCAGCACCACTTCATTCAGAGATCCCCTTAGCAGTGCCATTGCAGCATCCCTTCCTCTCAGAAGGCTCACTGAGACACCCAGGGCCCTAGGAAGGCTCTGCTGTCATTTCAGTTGTCCTGGCTAGAAAGGAGTATGTTCTCAGAAGCAGGGACTGGGGCAGTGAAGTCATTGCTCTGCCAGAGGCTGTGACATCACTATGGCTCAGAGGAAACAAGGGTGGGGCAGGCAGAACCATCCCAAGCTTCTTGCTGCCTTTAACTTTGTCTGGTGCATGATGAATGAGACTCTCACATCAAGGTACCATCTGGTTGTAGGAAAATGTGTCTCGAAACTGTTGACGATTCCTGTTACATAAGAAATATTGTGATTTCTTAGAGAAATTTAATTTAGTTTAATTTTAAAATTAAAGGGCCAGCAAATCAGTATTTTAATTAATTAGTAAGTCAATAGTCCATCCTGTTTATATTAACAACATTCTACTTAAATTTGGGGTTAGGTTATTAGGGTCGTCTTTAGAAGTGTATAGTGTCTCTTACTTTCTGAATAGAGAATATGGTTGTGTATTTTTATATGATGTGCTTGCAGTTGGCAAACTAGGAGAAAATAGAAAAGCTAGAGATTTCAGTCATAGGATATATTTGTCATGATTTGGGGGTAATTAATGTTTATTATAACTTTTCTTTCTTTGCCAACATTATTTTATAGTTTGACATTTCAATCCTTGTAGGATTCTAGTGTGGAGACCACACATTTCACCCAAATTAGTGTCTTATAAGTGATAAGAGGGCATGCAGGTTGGGAGCCTGTAAGTGCATTTGCTGTTATTTGATTATGGATTTAATGCGATCTCAGCAGGGAGAGGGAAGAGCCACAGATGAGCCGCAGATATCTTTTGTGTAGGTCTTTGTAAAGATGACTTCCATGTTTTCACCTTGATGTGCTCGGGCTGTAGGGAGTCGGGGCGGTTCTTGCTAAATGGTAGCGCTATTCCAGGACACGATTCTGAAGCGGAGAGGAGAGGAGAGGAGAGGAGAGGAGAGGAGAGGAGAGGAGAGGGAGCAGTGGAGGTAGGGAAGTCTATATTAGGTGCTGGGTCTGCAGATTGCTGGTGAAATGTCTTCGGTGCCGTGGTTTTAGACCTTATGATGATTGGTTAAATTGCACGCTGTAGGACTGGAAGCTTCCATTAGCTCCAAACCCCTAATTCTTTTCTAATTTGCAGTATGGAAGAAAGGCTGACAACTTAATTTTTAGATTGCTGACATTTTGATACGCTTGTTCTTATAGACTTTCTTACAAACCACACATATGTGCATTCACGTGGACACGTGCACACATGCACGCGCGCACATGCGGAGGTAGCCTTGTGTTAGGTTCAGAAAGCAAATGCATGGTTAACTTTTTTCCTGTGTTTATTGCTGTCCCTCCAATCATACTGGGTTGAGTACATGGTGTGTGTGATGACTTTCTCTTCCTGGGGTTTTTATCCATGAACCAAACAGTGCTACCCCTAAAGCATTTAGTAAGTATTCATGGAACGGAATAAGAAATAAGGCCATTTTTGACATATTCCTTTAAAAATGTGCTTGAGAAGCCTGGCACTGTGTAGTGCCGGGTCTTTTGTGCAGCCGCTATTTTTAAGAGAAAGGTCGTCTCCGTATCCACCTCGCTTGCCGTCTGTAGCTTCAACTGTGCAGGTTCCCGCAGGCTTTCTGTATCAGGGACGAGGATGCTGCAGGGTATCGAGGGGAAAGGAGAATGGGGTCTTTGTGGGAGAACTGTGGGTGTTCTGCTTCCTGTCCCGCCAACTCTAATTGGTGTCAGGGAGAACCGTTGCAGGGGGCTGCTTACTCGGAAGAGAGGAAACAGACGGAAGAGGGACAAAGATGAAGTGGTTTTCAGTGCTGGGAGATGGCACTGATGGTGCCTGTGACACAGAAAGAGAAGAACTCTTCATGTACACATATATGTAAGTAATGTGTATATGCAAGATACACATATACATTGTGTATATGTACAGTTGTGCATATATGATGTATATATATATGCAAGATATACAGATACATATTGTTTGTATTCTCAAGTAGTGTGTTTCTCTTAATTCAAGCTCCAAATCTCACCGTTTCTAAAGCCAGCTTCCCCATATTTAAAGTCTCAGCATTGGGTTGTATTTTTACAGTGTCAGTTGTGTGGCAGCGATAATGCTAACACTCTCACCCATAGGTTAGGACTGTATATTGAAAGCTGAAGCTTGCATACCAGCTGTTTTTATGAAAATTCTGGAGCATGCATCCAGTGCTGCTAGTGACACACGGATGGTCTATCACATGGAAACACCAGAGCATGCATCCAGAGCTGCTGGTGACACACGCATGGTCTATCTCATGGAAACACAGAGCTGCTGGTGACACA
>JABTXL010004243.1:878999-898314 GCA_025134845.1 Neodon shergylaensis
GCATGGTCTATCTCATGGAAACACAGAGCTGCTGGTGACACACGCATGGTCTATCACATGGAAAAGCATAAGCACTCACGCCTGAGCAGACATGAGAGGTGGCATCTGTGTATGTGTGGATTTTATAAGTGCCTTGATGATTTTGTTCTGCTTCTATTTTCTTTATGCATTCAATACTCAAATAAGTCCCAAAGTTCTTTAAACCGGTAGAAAATTAGAATTCTGGTGTTTAAACATGTGTAAGTCATGGCTTAACTGGCTGACTGCTATGCAACTCAATGTTATCTCGTAACTGATGAGGCCATAATTCACATAAATATGAACTATGATAGTGTCCTCTCACTGTAGCCAATACCTGTGACAGTTGGCTTAAAAAGAGGAAACATTTATTTTGACCCCTGCTGTAGAGGATCCAGTCGCTGTCTTTTGGCCTTGGGCTGTGGTGAGGCAGCACATTGTGGAGGAGGGCTGATGGAGGAAATTGCTTACCGCATGGCATAGGAGGTAAAAGTAGAGAGAAGAGAAAGGACCCTAATACCACCTTCAAAAGTTGGGCTCCTCTCCACAGCCCAACTCCCGCTTCTTAAAGGTTCCAATCATGCCACAGGCTGGGGACCAGCACTTTAACAATGGGCCTTTGGGGGAACATTCCAGATCCGAACCATAGCCTACGTATAAAATTTTTATTTTTATGTGTATGGGTGTTTTGCCTACATATGTGTCTGTGTACCATGTGTGTACCTGATGCCCAAAGAGGCCAGAAGGGGGTGTGGGAGCCTCTGGAAAGGGGGTCATGCATGGTTGTGAGCTTCCATGTGTGTGTTGGGAATAGAACTTGGGTTCCCTGGAAGAGCAGCCGGTGCTTTAAATGCAGAACCATCTTTCCAGCGCCCCAGCCTGTGCATTTTTAACACCCTGTGGTACTGAGTGCTTTTGTTGTGGCTTTGTGTGTGTGTCCGGTGACTGCTTCTTGGACGCCCCGACTTGCGGGGATTACGTGCTTCATTTTGTTTTGCATTTTGACCTGGTAGACAGCTTGATTTTGATTAACATTAGGCATCGTGGAGACCTTCCAGAGGTCAGGAACCTGGGATTAGTAAAATGTACCCTTCTTATCAGGAAGGGATAGGGAGAGATGACTCTAAGGGTGGAGAGTGTGGCCTGACCGGGAAGGCTCTGGGTTTGCTGCGTAGCGAGGAGCCAGCGATGTCCGAGCAGGGAGGAAGACGCTATCGGGTGATCCACGTAGGAGAAATTGGAAAACTTGGAAGCTGGAAACAGATGGTTTTTCTTCTTGAACTAATCTTTTCTTTAGAAATTGATAGTAACAATTTTTCTTCTCGGTGATTGACATTTTGGCAATTAACTCCATATATAGAGTGGGCATATGTAGTTGGAGATTAAATATTGCTTCTGGATCATTAGAGATGGAGATGAGATATACAGAGGATGAGAAACTTTTCCTTGTTGTTTACCCTTCTGAGTGAAGCATCTTTATTCCGCACACTACATTGATGAGCACCGACTTGGAAATCTGCTCTTACAGTGCCGAGAACACAGATCTCGTTGTCTGGAGAGATGCCCTGAATGAGCATCTCCCCAAATCTCTGCATCTTCCTGAATCCATTACAGCCTGTCTAGAAGCCAGACATGCCTGGTGTGAGCTCCCCGGCCTTCTGTTTTATAACTGTACAATATCGGTCAATTCCCTTCCCTTCCTAGTCTCTTTACTCATTTATAAAATGTCCATAATGCTTCCTGTCCTTTGACGTGAGGGTCAAATGTTAGAGCACACGCAGACACTGCGCATGATGCATGACAAAGAGCAGTAATATTGTTTTCCATATGTGTGAATAATAACGTATATCTTACGTCAACAGACTCTACGTTAAATGCCACTACTCAACCATTCTCTTCTTTATGGGACAGTATTCCTGGAGACGATTTTTCATGTGTACCAATTTTTACCTACTTTGTTGTCTTTAACGATGAATCAATATTTTCCCTTCGTCTTGCACGGTACTGGTGAAGGATCATTACTTTAATGATGATGGTTATTGGAAGCCATGTCATCCAGCCCTGCCCCTCTCTGCTTCTTCTTGCTGTCCATGCTGTTCATCACTTGCTGTCTTTCTCTGCAGCGTGCCAGCAAACACAATTAAAGCCTCTGAGGATGTTGATGTGTTTCTCTATGCTGTGTGTGAGCACCAAGTTCTAACGAATGGAAACCACCAGACCTCCATTCTACAGTCCCCACTCTATATTCCTTTAGCTTTAATGGCTTCTCCTCCTAGAGGGCTGATCTCATCCTGCTCACTCTAACCCTGAATTCCTCGCAGCTGTCCTGTACCCTGCCCCTGCACCTCCTGGCATGCCAAAGGCCAGCAGACCTAAAAACTCGCCCTAGGCAGATTTCGTAGAGTCATGTCATTCCCATCTGGGGTAGTTTAGGGTGCATGCGTGTGCGTGTGCACATGCTTGTTTGTGTGTGTGTAAGGGGGACCCTGGGTCCCAGAGACAAAGCCTTAAGCTTCCCTGTGGCTTTTGGTTGTTGCTGTCTGAGTTCTGAACCCTTCCTTCCTTGTCCTCAGCGATATACTGTGAACAGATGTCAGCCGCAGCGCACAGATCTCATCAAGTGCTGCAGAGTCAGGTCGCTCTGTTACTCATGGCTCCAAGGTGTGCAGTTTTCACAGACCATGTGTTCCTGGTTAAGGAAGTGGTGCTGGAAGGAAGGGTGCCATAGGTTTCTGATGCTAAACCATGTGAGAGAGTTTGTAAATTCACAGGCCCACTTAAGAGTGGCCTGCTTTGACATCGCCTGTACCCGGAGTTAGTTACATCACAGAGATACAAGGGTTGGGGACAATTAAATTAGAGAATTGCTACCCCCCACCCCAGTACTTTTGTTAGTCACCCACCTGTTACTGTTGCAGAATCCCTGAACTGAGCAGGCTGTAGGGAGAGAAGGTCTGAGTCTGACTGAGGACTCAGATGTCCGTCTGGAGTGGCTTGGACACGCTGCTTTGGGCCAGTGGAAGACAGTACGTAATGGCAGGAAGGAATGGCAGGTGAAGGCACAAGTTGTTCACCTCACAGAGGCAGATTGGAAAGAGCTCATGCCCCTTATGTTATGCCCTGCTCCTGACCTGACTTGTTTTCAGTAGGCCCCACTTCTTAAAGATTCTACTACCCCCAGTAGTGGCGCAGGCTGCTAACCATGGCTTTAACATGTAATTGGATGTTTCCTGTCCCATCTGCCTATTCCCAAATACCCATCAGCTGCTTCCCAAATAATTGGCTTGGAGGCTTAATATAAATTATAAATGCTTGGCTGATAGATAGCTCATGTTTATTACTAGCTAACTCTTACACTTAAATTAACCTGTATTTCTTTTTATGCTTTGCCGCATGGCACATAGCTTGTTGCTTTATTTTATACATGTCCTGCTTGCTGGTGTATCTCTGACTCCACCCTCCTTCTTCCCATCATTCTCAGTTCGACTTTTCCACCTAACTTCCTGCCCAGCTACTGGCCTGTCAGCTTTTTATTGACCAGTGAGCGTCATACATATTCATAGTGTAGAAAAGGACTGTTCCATAGCCTTCGCACACTGTCCTTTAGAGGACATTAATACCCAATCATAGCTTTATATCTGGGCCAAATATAGAGCTTGAAAAATGCAATGGACTTATTTGTCTAGGTTAAGACATTTGAAATTCTTGAGACATAAATATCAGTAGCCCTTGGGGAACAGTTGTCTTGTTGAATAAAGAAAACACAGTGAGTCAGGGAAGACACAAATAGAAACATCTGCTGGCCTGGGTGGGGTTGGTTATCTCTGAAGTTTACTGCATCTCTGTAAAAAAAGGTCACTCAGCTCTGCAAGGGGTTGGGGCCGCCTGAAGGGTGAAATAAGCTCTCTTGGCTCTGTTGGCCTAGACATCTAGGTGGGTCTGTGATGAGAGTGGACGCTGGACATGCTCTGCAGTTTTGGTAGTATGTGTTGTTTTCCGACTTTGTTGATGGGGCAGACATTAGGAATTTTCATCCAAAGATGGACTCTCAAAGAGAATATAGGATTTTGTGATATTCTCTGTAAAATCCCAGAATCCAAACGATGATTCTCCAGTAGAATATTAAATTTCGTTTAGTGTGAGACTCCAGATGACAATATAGGTTTGCAAGAATAAGATACAACAGAATCACCTTGGGAAAGTTCATGAAAAAGGAAATTCTAGGGGCCATTCATCGATTCCCCTTTGGTTTGTCTGGAGTTGGGTCTAGGCAGCCATTATCCAAGAGTCTTCAGTGGCCTCTGATAGAACTGGATCCGGAACACATTTGAGTGATACTGTCTTAGGGACTCTTGACTTTACTTAGTGACGCTACAACTTACTGACTGCTGTTAGGTGAGCATTTACTCTCGGAGGACAGTAGCCTATATTAGTGGTACTGCTGTTTAAGAGAGTATAATATTGAGCCAAGAGCCCTGACCTTGAACTGAGAATGTCTGGGTTTTTATGATAGATGTCTCCTGGTCTACCGCTTGTAACTCTTACAGCCCTGAGAAATTGTGCAAAATGGTTTAATGAAAGAGTAAAAGTTTGATACTTTTTGTCAATTAGATAGGAATGATAACAATTATGTAGCCAAGTGTTCAGAAGGCTTAAATAAAAATTGCTTGCTGTGATTAGGGTCTCTGTTGCTGCAATGAAACACCATGACTGAAAAACAAGTTGGGAAGGAAAGCGTTTTCCAGCTTACACTTCCATATTGCTGTTTATAAACAGAGGAAATCAAGACAGGAACTCAAGCAGGGCAGGATCCTGGAGGCAGGAGCTGATGCAGAGGCCATGGAGGAGTGCTGCTTACTGGCTTGCTTCCCATGACTTGCTCAGCCTGATTTCTTATAGAACCCAGGGCCAGCAGCCCAGGGATGGCCCTACATACCATGATCTGGGCCCTCCCTCATTGATCATGTATTAAGAGAATGCCTTACAGCCAGATCTTATGGAGGCACTTTCTCAAGTGAGGCTCCTTCCTCTCTGATGACTCTAGCTTGTGCCAAGGCGACATAAAACCAGCCAGTACAATACTCTTGATGTGTCTGCAGTTGGGTTAATTTTGTGCGATTGATGAGTAGTGAGATGACCCTGAAGATGACAAGCCTGTCTGAGTAGATAGGATGACTCCATCAAAACTGTGACTGGGGTATAGCTCAGTGATGCAGCATTTACCCTGAGTGTTTGAGACCCTAAGCTAGGGACCTCACATTGAACTATTTGAGTCTCGAAGATATTCTTGGGTCTTGTATATGTGGAACTCGATGGGGTCAGAACTTTTCATTGCGAATGCTATAGTTGGTACTATTTGTGCCAGCCGTGATGGGGGTAGGCTGCATGGTGGTTAGTATTTTCCCTTTTATCCGGAAAAGAAAGACACTAATGCAAGTTACACACTGGGACCCCTAAAGTCACCGTATACTACATTTAGGCCGCACCTGTTGGTCCTTAGAATACAAAGTAGAATCCACAGGAGACCATCAGCCTTTGGAACCCTGGTTGTTATCTGGTCACTGGAGCTTAACTTTATGAGAGTCTGGCCCTGGTTGGCTGCTGAGCTATCTGTCACAGCGATGAGCCGTTGCCCACTGCCAGGCATTGGCCTCTTTCTTTTTCTACTTCTCCTTTCTCCAGGCCTCATCTCACTTCCAAACTGGAAACTGCCTTTACGGATGGCTTCGCATGAAGGACAAGATGTATAAAAAGACTTGTGCTCAAGAAAATATATACATAGAGTAGTTAATGAAACTTCATAATCCCCTTTCCACTCTCTTTTCAGTAAAATATTCTGTGGAAAAAAATTTTAGTTGTATTGGCTTCCCATCAGCCCTGCTATTTTTCTGCAGGCTCCCATTTAGGAGTTTGGATTTCAATTTGGTGTTTTTCTTGCCTGGGGCTTTTCCTGGCTAGAATTGTAAAATGTCTTATTTGGTCACATTAGCGCAGTGGAGCGCCTGTCTTGCTGGTCTGATCAGAGACAGCCCTTAGGCTCCATAGCTGGGTGGATTTTCTTCCTGTTCTCCTAGAAGAATCGGGGCCAGAATTATCTTGTCTCCAGATGACTCGTTCAGGTGTGTCTCCACCTAAAGAAACACAACACAAAGTAGATCAACCCTTCTTTGATTTGAAATAAACCAACCCATCTTTGATTCGGCTTCTCCGAAGAAGCTCAGCACAAATGTCTCTTCTCGGCCCTTAGCTGTGGAACAGACATTTTCAGATTAGGGTTTGTCCAAGCAGGATAAATGTTTGGTCACAAAAAAATAGAAAGGATTCTCCAGGAGCTAAGGAAATATCGCAGCCCTTAAAGCACCTGTCCCCTCAAGCAATGAGGACCTGTATTCAGATCTCTACCACCTACATAATAGCTGGATGTGGTGGTGTAAGTTCGTAACCTAGATCCTGTGGGCCAGTCAGTCTGACCCCTCAGCGAGCTCCAAATTAGTGGGAGACCCTGTCTAAAAGAGTAAGATGGAGCATGACTAAGAAAGACACAAGCGGTTGACCTCTGACCTCCACATGCATACACACACACATATGCATGGACACCTGCACCCGTGTGCACACGTGCACACTAATGCACAGATGCATTAGCAGGTGCCTGTATCACACCTGGAAAAATATTTAAAAATTTATCCAAGTATGCTAAAACAAAAATTCACACAGAAAAATCCTGCAATGCATGCATGCACAACCAGGGCACTCTAAGGTTTTGCCAAGATGTGCCTTCTGTTTCTTTGCTCATTCAAGTACCAATCCAAAGTGGCCATTTAATTGTCTTTGCAAAAAAAATTAATTCGCTCGATTACTAGAAGAGCTATGTTAGCTTTTTGAGAATGCATGCTTGATGGTGTCACCTCACAATTAATGAACCCATGGACACATCCTGGTTCCAACAGTGTAACTTTATGCAAATACTTAATTTTAAAAGCTTTGCATTCTTCTTTTATACAGTCAAAATGGTCAGACTTAGTGCCCTCATGCACCAGTCCCTGGAGAAGCCTATGTGTAAATGCTTTGTCCCTAGTCAGTACTCAGTCAGCGGTGGCAATGCTACTCTTTGGGGAAGAACTAAGGATGATGAAAATTAAGAGTGACTGAATTCTAAGTGTGTTTAGAAGGTTAATTTTAATGCATAGTGCCATGTAAAGTGTAACAGGCAAGGAATAGGATGACCCTACTACTTGTTCCCAGATTTTACATCCATCAAGGGAGTCGCTAGGGTGGGATAGATAATGGTGAGGGTAGGTCAAGAGGGCATGTGCAAAGTGATGCCTAGGAGCCTCATTAGTCTGAAGGCCTGAGGGATCCAGCTAAAGATGGAAACTCAAAATCATTGAAATAGGAAGGAAACCACAGTCATGGAAACTAAGCTCACCATCGAAGACGGGAGAGAGTGGAAAGAGCCTGTTAAGGAGAAGCAGATGAGGGTACCGTGAAGGGAGGCATGGGAAACCACGTGGAGTAGACTCAGCTTTCAGGGGTCCAGATGGTACCTTGAGCACATCGTTCCCACTGTCTGGCATGCTACCAGTGAGAAACTAGAAGAGAAGCACCCCTGGGCAGGGCATGTACAACCGTTCTTTCATCTTCTTGTCTTCTTTTTATCCTCAAGTCCCTTATCCTTAGGGTGAGTGCCAGGCTATGGTAGCTGAGTGATAGGGACTTAAGAAAGGAAAACATCAGTCCACACAACCGGGACACCTGAAAACCCCAGGAAACCCAAAGAGAAGATTAGAAGTGATTTATATTAGGAAAAAGGTGGCATTTTAATTTACTGGGTGTTTTTTTTTTTAAGGAGTTTGTTGAGAAGCAAAAGTGACATTGCTGAAAGTCCACATCTCCTATATAGACAAGGGGTTGCTTTTACCACCTGACAGGCAGCTCATCCGAGAGTGTCGCCTGGAAGCCTTGTTATTTTGTGTGTGAAGTCCTTTCCTACTCTATGTGCAGTTGCAGAGACCTGGAGAAGCCAAGATGCCTTTTAATCCCCTTAGTTTGCTCTATTCTAACAGTAGCAGACTATTCTTGATCATAACTGATCAGGATGATTGATTGCCTTGCCTGTGACTTAAAGATAAGTGTCAGTCAAGCCAAAGATGGTCAGAGGAAGCTGAAATGGGTTCTGAATTCTCTTTGCAACACAGTATGAAAGCTTCTAATACACCGGAAGACTGGATGGGAATTTAATGACTGCCTCTGTACTCAACAGTCAGCTTAAGTGAGCATTCCCCAAATTGCTCCAATCTCTGACATTCCTCTCCCCTGTGCATTCCCCCACTTCCTGGGAAGATGTCTTCTGAGTGTGTTTGTCACCGTCATACATTCCTTCTCACTACAGTCTTTAGGTTGTCTGTGGTATTATTTTTAGTGCTGGAAAAGCTTTAATATGTGTGTTTCCCACAGTTGGTTCTTTCGTTTGACCATATGGCCAGGATTTGCGGCTGTCCCTGCCTGAAGGACTCCTATGTTTTGCATTAGGAAATTGTGCTAACCAAGGGCCTGTGACGTGTATCTGCCTCAGAAGGACTGGGCTTGCCAGCTCCTCAGCCTGGAGCCTTCCTCCCCCAGCATATTCACGAACCTCCTTCTTATCTCTAATAGCCTTTGCTTCATTTCTCCTTCCTGCTGTTCACCCAACGAACCTAGCCCCCTCTTCCGCTTGCTTTTCATCCTCCTAATGCCCGTTTCACCTATTTTGTCTCCAGAATTATGGGTTTGTCTACTGTCACAGGCACACCTTCTTTTGCTCTCTCACTCTCTTGCCCTTTAAAGCAATCAACATTTTCATTTCAATACAATTTGATGTATATATTTTGGGTATTTGAGATAGCATGAGAGAGAATCACGGAGGGCCTTGCTTATCCTAAGCACCACTGAACTCTCCGTCTCTATCAGTCAATAAATGTTTACATAAAGGAGTTCATGATGTGAAGCAGTCTGATAAACTTATGAAAGAAAATTCTTCACCAATCCTGGACATTTTCACCGAAAGATAACGGCCTCATTGAAAACAACTTGACTTTAAACTGTAAATATGACCTCAACGTGTTACTCTCCCTGGGAAGAGAGCTTGTCTGTGATTCTCCAGAAGCTTCTTAGGGATATGAGTGCAGGACTCTGCCCCACAGAGCAGTGAGAGTGGCCATGGTTTATTACTCAGGACTTGGGATTCTCAGTGCTTGTTAGAGCCGTTCCCCCTCCCTCAGAATGAATGTTCCAGAGCTAGTAATTTCTGTTGTACTGTTGTACCTGCCCATTCCCTATCCTTCCAGTTTTATCACAGTCCCAGGTAAAATGATTTTCCTTACTAATAAGTATTCCATCATTTTCTCATTTGGAAAATAAGAAATGTACCTCTCAGTTTCCGTTCTGTATTTAGTGTTGAGAAAATCAAGACACAGTCAGTTCTTACTGCTAAGTCTTACAGTTAAGCACTTTGTAGATACCAAGAGTTCCATTGGATGTGAGTTCTAATTAAGGAAACGTGAGTACAGTTTCATTTGAACCTTTGTAGGGCATGGTTCTGAAGTAGAAAGACACATATATGTGTTTTCCTCTTTGCCAAGTAATTTTAGTTTTGGAGAACTTCTCGTCCAAAAGAAATTTGCACTACTACCTTATCTTCTTTAAGTTTCTCATCATGTCTTGACCCAGGAGGGCACACATGTGGAGTTTGATTCTGGTGCTCAGTGCATGTTGTTGAAACCGAAGGCACTGGTTTATTCTTAGGCATGGATCCTGTTGGAGGCTGTGGAAAAATTGATAATTCAGATGTCAACCCACCAGAGGAGAGACTCAATGAGGGTCAGCCCTGCCCAGGCAAGGCCTTGCAGGACCATCGACTCTGGAAACTGGTGCTCACTTTTGATAAAGCAGCTTGGTGTCTCCCCAGTTCCTGCACTGTAGCGTGTAATCTCATGTGATATGTGTATGTAATCTCATGATTACATCTCAGTCTTATGCAAACATGTATCTGTGGGTGGTCAGGAAGATGGCCTTTCATTTAGCTATCTAGTTTTGTTATATAGAATGCATGGTCCATAATTAGACCTATTTGTCCCGTGGGGACTGTAGACACTTTGTTCCTTTTGCTCAGACTAACTGCACACAGTTACCTCACTTCCACCTCGGAGTAAGTTCAAACTAGACTAAAGACCTTTTGTAAATAGATCTTGAGTTTAAAACTTTACAGCTGTGCACAAGGTCAGAGTTGCAGATATCTAACCAGGTTGTTACACAAAGCACCCTAAGAAAAGCATGTCAATTCTTTGCTTGCCGG
Organism: Neodon shergylaensis; assembly: GCA_025134845.1. Classification (NCBI taxonomy): domain Eukaryota; kingdom Metazoa; phylum Chordata; class Mammalia; order Rodentia; family Cricetidae; genus Neodon; species Neodon shergylaensis. The sequence goes on from JABTXL010004243.1 coordinate 889,348, forward strand.
TCTGCTAAAAATAGAACTATGTCTCAAAGTTTGTCACTGGGAACTCCCCCCCCACACACACACTTGGTCTTACTCCTGTAACCTTGGAACCTTGTGTTGCCATGGCAATGGCTCAGCTCCCTGTCACTTACCCTAGGAATGTGCTTTTGACAAATGAGTGGTAACTCTTGTAGTGTGTTTTTTTTTTTAATTGCTTCAAGGCTTCTGTAAAGAGAAGAGTTTTGGGGCTAGAGAAGAAGCTAGAAGAAGCTGGGACAGAAGAATTAGAATAAAGAGAGAATAATAAAGAGACTGATTCAGAAAAGCACATGTGAGAGAGTTCATTTGCCATCAGATAGCCAAAGAAAAAGTCCTTTTCACTTGTTGTAGCTTCCAGTCTGAACCCAGAGGAGAGTCTTGGGGCTGGACCCCAAAGGCTCTCCATAGGATTCTATCGTAAGTTGTTCCAAGATTAATGCAGTGGTTTCCATATAGCTGGCTTGCAAAGACAGTAACCTAAATATTGTCTACTAATTAAAGGTATGGGAGACACAGACTCTGCTCAGTCTTACTTGTGAATTGTGCCAGTGTTGAGCCACACAAGATGGTCTGAAGGAGAACCACAGGTGCTCACACTGTTTGGCTTCGTCTGAAACTGGTCTCACTGATTTCTCATAATTACAACTGGACTGGAAGTTACTGTATTTTGAAGTAGGTAGTAGGGATTTGCTCTTAAGCCCAGGCCAGTAAGTTTGATGTCATAACCTCTAGGGTCTCCAGTGAGTTTGTCATCATTCCATGGCTTTTTGTAAAATCAAACTTCTTGGTAGAACTGTCCTTTTTGAAGGAAGGTAAAATTGAAAGTGTTTGGTAGAGGTGCAGTATCATCACCGACTTTGGGAGTGTTAAATGTGTCACAGGGATCCTTCTGGATGGAGCTGCCATAGTAAGGCCTCTGCAGTAATGGTGATGGAGGTGTTTGAGTAGCTACGAGACTTCGATTGAGGCATTCTCTAGCAACTGAAGATGCAGGAGGCTCGCTCCACCTGAAAACATACTCTTCTGAACTCTAAAAAGATATTTGCAACCTACATATGTTTTATGCTGTTATGTATTACAGATAATCATATATGTTTATGTGTATAACTATGTGCAGTATAAGCAGGGTGGAGCCTTGTGTTATAAGTTCTGGATGTTGAGGTAAGGTTGATCATTGTCAAAGGAAGAGCTAAGGAAATGGAAGAACGAAGAGACCAACCTTGCAAAGCCTTTATTTGGAGCCTGTGTGGATGTGTTTGGTTTCAGCACCTTTTTCTAATGCTGTCGGTGTCACATAATGTTGCATTACCAGTCTGTGAAGTCTACAAATGAGAAGAGGGAATATCAGGACACTGGTCTGGCCTGGGGAGAGATCTTAATGGGGGTTGGTCTTGCTGCCAGCCTGGTCCTGAGATTGATCTCTGGGATTCATGTGGAAATATAACCAATTCCTGCAAGTTGTCCTCTCGCCTCCACAGGAGAGCTGTCGCACGTGCTCACTACCCCCAGCCCACAATAAATAAATGTAAATTTGTTTCTCCGTCTGAGTTGCTCATTTACTGTATCTCTGTTTGCTAAAGTCTAATGTGTGGCTAATACTAGCTTGGTCCTGGTTTAATTCTTCTTTCCATATTAAAACAATTTGACTGTGGTAGTTGTAGCAAAATCGAAGCATAGTTATTGTTCTGCATCCGTCTATTTGATTATTTTTCATTGTTTTAAGATTCTCTCACCCCCACTACGATGGTATGTAAAAGTAATTCTCATCATCTCTCCCCTCCCCCATTCTGGCTCATTATACGTAGGTGCTAGTAAAAAGCAGCACAACAAAATCTCATGACGAGGTGCCAACTCTGATATTTTACAGTGCATCTGCTCACTGCACCTGTGCACCTTGGGCTCTGAGGGAGGGAAACAGAAGCCTCTAGGTGGGGACATGACAAATGTTTGCTTCCATCTGGATCACAATTTATAGAGTAATTAATTGTACTACTCAACTAAAGTGTATTTGGTATTTCAAAGAGAGATGAGTTTGTCAGACAAAGATAATACTTTGGCTTCTAAATGACCCCCATGAGGTTTGCTGTTTATAGTTAGGTTGCGTTCTTGTTACAGATTTTTAAAAGGCAGCTATTGTTCTAATTCACGCTATTTTTGAAGTTTTATTTTTGTTTATAGGTAATATGTGTGTGTAACTCGCATGCGCCCGCGTGTGTGTGTGTGTGTGTGTGTGTGAGTGCACATGTGTGTATGCACTACATCATGAAAACGAGGAGGGGGCATCAGAGCCTGTGGAACTAGAGTTGCAGATAGTTGTGAACTTTGGGCTGTGGTTGCTGGGAGCCAAACTCAGCTCGTCTTGAAGAGCTGCATGTCCTTTTTGATGCTAAGCCGTTTCTCCTGACCCCTGGTTAAGGTTCTTATGCTAGTGTGGAGACTAGTTACTAGCACCCTGGTATTCTATTCAGTGGTATTTTGAGTGCCAGATGAGATGGTCATTTACATTTTTAACCATATTTATTTACTCTGTGTGTGTCTATGTATATGTGTGTATGTATGTGTTTTGTATTTTCACATGTATGTGTGGCAGTCAGAGGACGTGGGGAAGTTGGTTCTCTGATACTGTATGGTCCCAGGGATTGAACTCAGGTCTGCTGGCTTAGTTAGAGACTTTTTTACCCGTTGAACTTCTCTCTGGCACCCTGGGATAATTTCTGTTGTTCATCAGTTTCCCCAAACAGTTCTTGGGCTCCTTTTATGTGCAGAAGTTTTGTACATAGCAGTGTGCCAAAAGCAAACACGTCTGCCTCTACTGAATTTACATTATAATGAGATCTTGATACCGCTAAGCCCACAGTACTCTGTTCACTGTTGGAAAACTGAACCTTGAGGGGTTAAATGACTTGCCCAACAACATATGTGTAGCAAGTGCAGATTTAGAATTTGAATTTGAGGTGATCAAATTTCAAAGTAATTTTTGGCATTGATTGTTTCCCCCCTTAATTAGAAATGTATTTCTTTGGAGTCATTTCTTAGTGTGGCAGACAAGTTCTATGATCTTCTAAATTTCAAACATTTCTACTTCTGATAATTGCGTTTTCTACTAGTCATGTTCATTGTTATGATAGGTACTTATTAAAATAACTGAATATCAGTAACCACATATTTCTGACAGGCTCCTCTGTTTGGTGTTAAACCAAGTAGTATTTTGAGATTAATTATATGAACGAGATGTTAGCTAACTATCAACTCAACTGGTAGCCTGCCGATGGGCACTAGTAGACACCCATTCGACGCCCAGAAATCAGACAGAAAATTCTAGGCAGTGTGCTGTTATTCTGTTCTAAGGAGAGTACCTTGATGAAGCATATGTAAAGTTAGTTAATAATGTAGATAAAAAAATGCTTAAAAGAAAATCATTGCCTGGTGTGTTCTATATCAGCCACTTATTGAACATATTCAGGTTTGAATAACAAAATAGAGTTCCTATTTATGAATGGATCTCTGCTAAAACTCTGAAGCATTCTGGAATTGTTTTATTTAGTTCTGGTCACAGCCAAAGGTTTCTGGTAGTATTGGTAATTTCTCATGACATTTTAATTTTAAGATTTGAGTGACATGTAGGTTATGGAGTTCATATCTTTTCTTCTTTTTCTTGCCTCCTTTTACTGAGTTTCCATTTTGACAAATATTTTTTCTCAAAGCATACTGTATATATGTAGTCTTTTATTATTATTAAAGCTGAGAGGCCTTTAGGAGGTTATCTTACTAAGGGTTTCCAATTATGAGTCATGTAATGGAAGTTCAAGGCTCCCCACACAGCACGGAAGTTCAGGGAGCAGAGCCCCTCTCAAGGCAGCAGCCTGGCTGGGCAGAAGATCTCCCTACAGCACATTTGTTTTGGTGATTTTGTAGTTCAGTCATTGAGAAGGAGTTGAATTACTCAGAGTTTTAATTTTGTGTTTTTTCCCCTTTATTCTATTGTATCAGTTATCTGTAAGTTGTGGCAGGAACTGTAATGATTCTCTCTACCCTGAGATGGAGGGGCATGGCAAAAGGATGTAGGAGAAAGACAGTGTTAATTAGGTACCGTTTGATTTGTGTTACCAAATGACAGATATTTGTCTTTCTTACTTTATTGATGTGATAAAGCGCCATGGCCATGAACACCTTTAAAGGAATGTTTTATTTGGCTTATGGTTTCAGAGAGTTAAGGTCCATGATTGCTGAATGACGGATCAGCCGAGAGATCACATCTTGATCCACAGCGTGGAGCAGAGAAAGAACAAGCATTGAGTCTTTTGAAATCTCAGAGTGCCCTCCCAGTAGCACACACACCTCCTCCAGCAAGACCACACCTCCTACACCTTCCCAAAAAGTTCCACCAACTGGGGAGCAAGGACTCGAACATGTGCCCCAGGAGGCATTTTCATGCCAACCATTCCAGAGTCAATCAGAGTGTTGTCTTTTTGCAAAATGTTGATCTGTATAAACAATTAGTAAAATGCTGGCTTGAAATTTGCTGTTTATCAACGAACTTAGCAACAAAAATCCTACTGAAAATACATTTTTGTACTATAGCATTTTCTAGAGAGAGGGAGCAATGCAGCTCCCCGGCAAGCATTTAATCGCCTCATTCCTGGCTCCTACATCTATTAAAGAAGGCCGGCAGTATGATTGCTCTTGCAGATTAACACTCAGACACATGTCCGACTCACTGAAGTCACAAGTAAATCAGTGACCTAGTTCTTTGGCCCCGATTATGCCCTCCTTGAGTGGAGATGCATTTCTTTGGGGCTGACTCCCAGTGTGACATCTCTTTGAAAGTGCAAGTTATAGGTTCATTTGCATTGTTGTTACTCAGTGTCCTGGGCCCAGCGTCCTGGGCAAGCTCTGGACTTCACCTCAGAAAGCAAAACTGTCCAGGACGGAGAATCATCTGACCGTGTGAACCACACGGACTTTTCTGGCTCGCGTTGTGCTAACCAGCGTTAGCGGAGTGCTTATGACGCCAGTCCCCATTTACGGGATTGCCTTGGGAGTGGAACAGTACCGGTCTGTGGAATAAGGACTAGTGGAGGAAGACGCAGCCGTGATTACTCAGCTGCAGCTACTTCAGATGCAGGGAGGGGCTGGGAGAGCTGGAGATTGCCTTGAAAGTAGGACAAGCCCCTGGCCTCCCTGGCTGCACGTGGCTCTGCAGAGCCAGGGGCGGGGCACCCCAGTGTGGGGTGCAGTCTGTGCCTTCACCTCCTAAAAAAGGGAACGCTTCCAGGGAAACAACTTCTGGTCTACAAACACAGTTGGCGCTTGCTTTGCGGATGTCTGCTGCTGCTTTGAGATAGCAGATAACCAAGTGACTCTTCCTTGGGGATTTTTGTAAGAGAAAAATAGGAGGCCATGTGGCCATGCCGGGCAGTAGCTTCAAAGTGGGCCAGCTCGAATAGCGGGGGGGGGGGGGGGGGGGGGGGAGACAGGTGGGCTCTGACAGATGTCCACTGGCCTGATAATCAGACCCGAGTGTCCAGTCTCACTGCATTTGGGCCTTTCTCCCAGGTTCCCATGAAAAGGGCCGAATGCATTGCCAGAAAACAAGGACAGTTTTGTTTTTTGATTTTTGTTTCTTTTTTCCCCCTAGATATGTGATCCATGCTTTCACCAAAAACAACCATCGAGGGTTTGCCGTTTGTTTTTTTTCATGCATTGTTTTCCTCTCTTCAAAGCTTATCACGAATCGTTGTCCCTGTAATTTTTCTCTCTTATCAAACCTATAATTTAACATAATAATCCACTGTGGGATGTCACTTCACACAGTCTAAGATGTGTCTTGGCCCAGCAAACAGATTGCCTGCACGTTACCCAACAGACATGTCTACCCACTTTTAATGAGTTTCTGCTTATTCGTACTAAATTTCGAGGTATGTGTATCAGAAGAGGAAGCCCCACATTTTGCATTTTAGTATTCCTTTTTTTGCAAATGTCTCTTCAGGTGAAAGGTTACACAGTGTAGTCCATGTTACTGAGCAGTGAGTGGAGAGGGTACCCCAGATGTTCAGCAGGAGAGGCACACATACATCTTCAGGGCAGAGGAGTAACTTGTCCAGAGATAGCGATGAGGAGGCCATTTGATAGAGAAATTGGCACTTAATATGTGTTCTTTGTTTATCTGTTTGTTTAACAAACACTGATCCAAAGGCCCTTGTTTGCAATACTTGGGACCAGAGGAATTTTGCATTATTCACATTTTTCAGACCTCGGAATGTTTATATATAATGAGATGTCTTGGCAATGAGGCTATTTAAATGTGAAATTGAATTCACTTTTGCTTTGCTTGTATCTAATGCACAGATCCTGAAGGTAACTTTACATGGTGTAGCTAGCGTGTTTGATGCAGACCATCTTGTGAGATGTACTGTACAGTTTTCCACTTATAGCAAATTTTAGATTTTGGAACATTTTGGATTTGGGATATTTTTATTATGAATGTTCATCCTATCCTTCCTGAGTTCTGGGCTCTGTTTTAGGAACTGAACAGTCAAAGGACAAAAGGTGGATTTAAAAAAACGCAATCCTCGTCATCTTGTTGCTTAGCTACAGAGGTGGGACACAGAAAATAAATAGAAAACCAGTGTAGCCTGTGAGGTCTGCTAAGAACGGAGCGGGTAAAGCCATGCAAAGGAGCAGGAATCCTCACTGGGATTCTGGATACAGCAGTTAGGGAATGCTACACGAGACAGCCGTGAGAGGGCACGTGCATGTCTGGAGGGTTCCAGGTGAGGCTGCGAGGAAAGGTGGCATAGAAGGCATAATAGACCACGATGGGAGGATCCTGTTTCCCAGCGGAAAGCCATGGCCTCCCTAAGAGTCATGGGAAGTTGTTGGACGCTCTTACTACCAGGATCTCCTTATCCAACCTCATCGTTCAGAAACCTCTAGCAAGCCAGTAGGGTGCTCTGTGGAGAAAGGGAGTGAGGAAGAGGTACACAGAGAAGATGGGGAGCCATCATAGGGCTGGGGTCTATCAGTGAGGCAGAGTGGGAACCAGAAGGCCAGCACCCAGGTTCTCAAGGAAGGAGCTGATCAATGGGGAAAGAAGTGATAACCAGTAGAAGGGCATGGCAAGGAGCTCTGTGTGTTGGGTCCTCCTGCTCCTCCTCCCTCTCTCCCTCCTCGGACTCTTCCTCCTCCCTCTGCTCTCCCTTCCATTCTTCCTCTTCTTCCTCCTCCCACTCCTCCTGCTCTTCCTCCTCCCACTCTGCCTCCTCCTGCTCTTCTTCCTGATCTTCCTCCTCTACTCCTCTTCCTCCTCTTTTTTCTCCCACTCCTCCTCTTCCCGTTTCTTCTCTTCCTACTCCTCTAACTTATTGCTCCTATTTTTCCTCCTTTTCGTCCTTCTGCCCATCTTCTTCTGATCCCTTCTCCTCTTGTTCCTCTCTGCTCTTCCTCCTCTCACTCCTCCTCTTCCTCTTCCTTCTCTTCCTGTTCCTCTAACTTCTCTTCCTCTTTCTCCTCCTCTTTTTTTATCTGCTTCAAAACGAGCGTGTGTTTTATACACATGTGTAGTTAATTACGACTAATACATTTCTAGGAATAGCCTCAAAACTTAACGTTGTTTCTACCATGATATGAAACAGAGATTCCCGTAGGCCAAGAAAGGGCATTTCCACCTAAATCTCAAGGCTAGTCTTAAGTGCATATGTACACCATTTCCAGAAAAACACTTTCTCAACAGTGACCCCAGCCTTCTTCCCTTCTCTTTAATTTTCTTGTAACTACTTCAGATATTTCCCTGTGACTTTAATCAGACTTCCAGAACTTCGGGTGGGGTAGTTTCTCACCCATATTGAGCGCCTCACATGTTCCAGGAATTGCTCGAAACGCAGTGACAGAAATGGTGGAAGCATGGCATCGAGTTGTCCTCTCCCCAACCGACTCCCACAGAGTTATGGAGTGCGTTCATACAGGTCTGCGAGATTCTGCTACACGCTGTTCACACTTGTTCTGGCTTAGAACTTCAACGAGAAGCCTTGGAAGGGTACCTTGTACAATGATTGTCAAGGGCCCCGAACTCCACTTCCCACCAACATCATACAATAGCCCTTACATATCTGAGGCTTTGCTTTCTGATGTTTGTTACACAGAGCCAACGGTGATCCACATTTGTTAAACTGTAAGTTTTGAATTATGTACTGTTATTTTATTGAGTTATGCAATGAAAATTTTCAGCATCTGTGTCTGTCCCACCTGAGATGTCAGTCATCCCTTTGTCCATAGAATTCATGATGTGTACACTTTGCTTCCACTGATCACTTAGTAGACATTTCGGTCATCAGGCTGACAGACACTCGTGATGTTACAGCCTTTGTATTCAAATAATTCTCTTTTACTCAAGCATAGCCCATGATCCCACTGCCATGATGCTTTGCCATGTAATCCCACTGCCATGACGCTTTGCCATGTGATCCCACTGCAACGTGATCACACTCCCATGATGCTCTGCTATGTGATCACACTCCCATGATGCTCTGCCACGTGATCTCGCTGCCATGATGCTTTGTCACATGACCCCACTGCCATGATGCTCTGTCACGTGACCCCACTGCCATGATGCTCTGCCATGTAATTCCACTGCCATGACGCTCTGTCATGTGATCCCATGCCATGATGCTCTACCTCACCATGAGTCTCAGGGGCCAGTGAATGAAGAGACCGTGGTCTAAATTCTGTGACACTGTGAACCAAAGTAAATGATTTTGTATTTTAAATTGTTCTATTGGGATTTTTGTTACTCAAAAGGTCTGACAGGCATAACTGCCTAATTAATATGAGAAAGGCATTGAGAGTCTCTGCCCTTTCCATGTGTGTATATGTGTGTGCATGTGTGTGAATGTATGTGTGTATATGTACATGTGTGCTTGTGTGGGGAGAGTGCATGTATGAATATGTATG
>JABTXL010004243.1:898324-910759 GCA_025134845.1 Neodon shergylaensis
TGTGTGTGTGTGTGTGTGTGTGTGTACAGGAAAACAGAAGCAACATTTACTGTATATGTAACCCATAGTATACACTTTTGTTCTGTGTCACCTGAGATCTCAAGCATGTACTGAGAGGCATGAAGCATTTCCCTAGACTAATTTCACTCTTTCTCTTAAAAATGGAATGTGGGCTCTTGGCAACCATTTTGTAAATCTCATTTTGGAATAATGAACTGGCAAACTGGGGACTCCCCATGCTCCGGCTTTAATTGTCTCCCTCAGCATATTTGTGCGTAACTAGCAACTGTCAGCTTTCTCCGCTAATAGAAGTGTGTAGCAGGGTAAACATATCTGGTTTGCTAAGTGCAAAACAAATTTTTTTTCATGCTATTATTTTGCTTTGGTTAATCCGTAAATGAACTTACATCTCTCCGTTCCTACCAGCCAGTATTTGGAACCCTAGAGTCTGGTCATTGCTGTGGAGAAGGGAATACTGGGAATTATCAACATTGAATATGCCTGGTTGAAAGGCAAGTGAGAGACCGGAAATATTTTCCAACTTGTCCAGTGCAGATGTTTTAAAAGCTCTTTTTGATGTTGGTTTAGGAGAAAATCAATTTAGGAGAAAATTCACTTAGGATCAATTGAAATGGCTAGGCCTGGCACATGTGTTCCATTCTCTCCTTTATCATGTAGCATCCTGCCTGGGAGCATCCTTCCTGCAACAGACATGCTCCTGAGTGTCCTTCACAGGTCTGCAGTAAAGACTTGGTACCCAGCTGGTGCTGTAGGGAGGTGGTGGAAACTCTTACAGCGGTTCTCAACCTGTGGTTCGTGACCCCACGACATCTGCGAGCCCTTTCCTATGGCATGGGAGGAAAAGGGTAGATCTGCCTTGAACATTAGTCTCATAGGAAACTCAGTCTGAATGACCATAGTAGTGCGTGGCTAAGCTATATTTAAAAAGTATTTTCATTTCATTTTATTTGAAAGAAATATTTCACTTTATTTACTCTAAACTAAATCTTGCTTCTTTTCTCCCTCTTGCTTTTCGGCTTACAACCGTCTTTAAATCACACTCTACCTTTCTGGTATTGTGAACCCAGAGGATTTGGAAATAGGGTGAGATTTTGGCCTGTTCCTTCTTGCTGTGTCTTTTCAGTTCTGGTGATGCTGTCTGGGAAGGGGAGCTGCATAAATCACCGAGAGACCTGTACAGTCCTGGGGCTGTCTGCAGGTTCAAATTAGGAGGTTTCTGGCATTGCGTTTGACTACTTTTTTTTATGGGCTTAGTCTTGATTCCTGTCTTGTGTGACCGACATGTTCATGTCAAAGCAAACTCTCTTATTGAACGGCCTCGTTCATAGCAAATGGTGAAGAATTCCCATCTTCCATCCCAACTGAATCCCGAGCCCTGTGATTCTAGCCATCGAGGGTTTTTATAGGGAATGCTGCACAGCAGAGACCTCTCCGTGCCACCCCGCAGTGGCCATGGCAGCAGCTGGGCAGTCTAATTATAGTGTGGGAAGCCCCTTAGGAATTACACAAAGTGTTAGCAAAAGGCCTGAAGTAAATGACAGCTGTTTGCCTTGGGCACCAGGGAGCCAAAGTCCATGTAGAATAAAAATAACATACCCTGTCCAGCATTTGCCGGCCTTAGACACTTGCAAAATCACTCTACTTAGGGCTGGTAATAATAGATTGATGGCCAATTACTCAGAGTGTTGGCTCCAGAGGGCTGGGAGCGGGGGAACGTGTGGTTATCTTTTACAGTTGTGAGTTGTGCAGGGGAGGCCTGGGCTTACCCAGTACATGGCAACTTAGAGGTAGCCGAGGAAATGAATATCGCACACTTTATCTGGAATATCAGAATATTAGGGGTGCAGCTGTTCCCTGCCTGCGCTAATGAATTCTAGCACGAAGGAAGTCCCACCTCCTGACATACGGCCTGAGAAGTATTGTCTCCCTTCCGTTCTATAAAAACTCAAGCACAAAGACTACCAACAAAGTGGTAACGGTTCCTATGAGGGCATGCAACCCCGAGTCTTAGCATTCTTCGTAAGAATTCATTTAGAACTACATCGTTTCAGTTTTCATTAGTGTTTAGGCCCTTGGATAAATGTAAGACATATATGTATATTAGAGTATACCATGCAAACAAGACTTGGTTTCCAGGCTTCTGTTTTTAAAAGGAGAATATTCGTTTGGCTATAAAAGCAGTAATTGGGCAAATGAGCAACCAGACTTGTGTATAAATGAAGAAAGTGTCATGAACATTCCTGATATAGAACCTGTGCTTCTAGCATTTCTGTAATATGGCTTTGAGTTTGGCCGTGCTTTCAAATTGCTCAGAAAACAGCACAAGAACATTCTTCCTCGTTTGTTATCAGCGTCCCATACAAATGCATCAGCCTAGCATCGAGGGGCGATGAATCTTGCACCGGGAGCGAGTATTGCCAGCTGTTTGGGCTTTCCGTTTCAGTTACGATGGGGCTGGAGATTGGAAGATATGTGCCCTACTGAAATAATCACCGTGTAAAGGTTGCTGTCATCTCTGTTGCCACGAAGGGCTGTAATTGAATACACACGACGTGCTGGGAGAGATGCTCATTTCCCCCCTCCACCCCCCCCCCCCGCGTCTGCAACCTTGTGATTATGCCGCTGCCTCGGTGGTGACATGAAGTGCTTGCTACTTTTTTAATGGTTATAAACTTAGAGTTTAAAAACCAAGCTTTAACGGAGTGGGAAGGGGTATGCGTGTCTCTTCCTCCTAACTGAGGAGTAGTGAGCTGGATCTGGCGGGGGTTAGCAGTGTCCACTGGACGCCCCGCCCAGGAGCACATAGGCAACAGAAAGTGGAGCTGATGAGTTATTTCTTTTAAAATGAACATAAAGATGGGAGGGTAAGGGGGTAGATAGGATCGAAACACATTATATGACATTTCAAACAATTTTAAAAATTGGAAAAAAATTGGAACTTTACTTTGCTGTATCCTGTTTTATTGTCTAATTATCATATTAATTTTGTATGTATTGGGTTTAGCAACATAAGACATAAGTAATAATACCTGGTACCTGCATAATACATGCTATTGGTTTTCAAAGACTATGTATTGTCTCTGTACCCTCGAAAGCTGTTGATTCTTGTCTGATTTTGTGAATATTCGTGCTATCCCCGCTAATCAACTGCTGGTCTCGGGGAATTGTTACTGTCCCTAAGTCACACCGCTGATTGTAGAGACAGTTGGTGTCTATTACTCTGACTACAGGGTTCAGACTTCTGCCCTGCCTTGCCCTGCCAAGTCTCTACCGGGAGCACAATAATAGCCTCCCAGCATCACAGAGCAGACATTTAAACAGGAGGAAAAGCCGTTCATTTGCTTGCCTACTAACTTCTTTCCACCATACCATCCCACATTTTTCTTCAGATGCAACACAAACACAACCAGCTTTATCTTCTGTTTACCAAATGCATGGCCTTCTTTCCCAGTTCAGCTCCTTAGAGCAGACAACGATCCGCTGTGTTGACTACCACGTCTCTTTCAAGATGCTTTAAAAAAACAAAACAAGACAACAACAGAGATTCGTTTTTCACTTTTGCTCTATAGATGTCCAGGCTTATAAGGGGCCTTTTTTTATTATAATAAGGGGGGGGGGGGTTAGGATGGCAAGTGAGTGTGGTCCTGCATGGAAAGCGGAGAGCAAATGCCTGGGAGACCGCATTGTGGTTGTCATTGGTTTCCTGACAGGGAGGTGGAGCGCGCTGCCCACTGGGTGGCCAACCACTCTGATGGATGCTGTATCTTATCCCACAACACTCTGTGGGTTCTTTCTAGAACCCCTTGATTAGTGTCTGGATAGTGGTTTAAAAGCCTTTTCATAGGGTGGGACCTAGCCAGGAAAAAATATGTGGAAATGGGGGATTAAAGGGTTAATCTTTCACCTATGTCTGTATAGCCCACCGTTTTAGACACCGAGGGTGATGATGAGGACCCCATTCTCCTCGCCCCTCAAAGCTCATCTTCATTTGCATATACGTCCAGTCATTCAGGCCCCATCTCCTTCTCCTGAGCGTCTGAAACCTCTTCCCCCCATCTTCCATCCATTACTTTTCCCCGGGTGTGCTCCCTAATCTCTTCTTTTCTATTTACCAGCGTGCTGTGTCTTAAATGCCAACGGGGCCACGCCTCTCCGAGGCTGGTCACGCCTCTCCGAGCCTGGCCACGCCTCTCCAAGGTTGTGCTATTAGCACACAGCTGAGTCTTCAACTGCCTGGATTCCTGAGGACCTCTTTAGCCTCTTCCTGTGTCACCAACCCCAGTCGTCTACCTAACAGAAGCCTTCATTCTTCAGTTGGGTCTCAGATGTCAGTTTATCTTAAGAAGAACTCTTTCTGGTTGAGATAGAATGATCTTTCTCAGGGCCTTGTATCCTCTGAGACTTATCCATTTTCTGGCGTTTCTCAGCCCTATCCTGGCTGTTGGCTTGCAGGCTTTGTTACAATGTCTTTGAGAGTAGGAATTGTAAACCCTGACCTTTTCCTCTCAGAGTCCCAGCCTTCCTTAGTTCTCTAAGTGAAGGAAAATCTACTGGGCAGGAGAACCTAGTCAAGTTTCCCTCCTTGTTTATTTTCTTACAGTGCTGAGTTTGACCAGATAGAAAAATTCTAACGCTGCTGCATCTCCTTGTCTTAGTAGCAGCCTCTGTCAAACGACACATTAGTTGGGTGTAGTAAGAGGAGTGGACCATGCCCCGCTGCCCGGCTAGCTTAACCCCCCGAAATAACCACACAGAAATTGTATGAATTAAATTACTGCCTGGCCCATTATATCTAGCCTCTTCTTGGCCAACTCTCACATCTTGGTTTAACCCACTTCAATTAATGTGTATCGCCACTTGACTGTGGCTTACCAGCATGAATCTAACCAGCATCCGTCTCGGGCAGGAGAATCATGGCGTCTCCCTGATTCTGCTCTTCTTCCCAGCATTCAGTTCTGTCTCCTCCGCCTACCTAAGCTGCTGCCCTACCAAAAGGCCAAGGTAATTTCTTTAATAACCAATGAAAGCAACACAAATACAGAAGGACCTCCTACACCAGTTGGGCATCCTTCTGAACTTCTTAGGCGCAATTAGACTTCCATGCAGTCTCGGTGTCAAGCAGGGTGGCTCTTCGTGTTTTTTGTGGTCCCTCTGTAACACTCATTTCTCAGTGAGGAGTGGTCTTCATGCACCTGGAAGGGCAGAAAGTGAACTTGTACTGAGTGCTAGGGGTCATGTAAAAACTACTAATATTGATGTTTTAGGAGGTGAATGCAGAAAATGAAAGAGTCCCTGGAAAGCTTCAGTGTAGTTTTGTGGAAAGGGAATTCAGCTGATATTTGACTAAATAAACTTGTTTGAAACAAGGTCCCGTATAGCTAGGCTGACTTTTTCAACTCACTACAAGAATGGCCTTGAACTCCTGACCCTCCTGTCTTCTCCTCCCAAAAGCTGTCCTGACCTTGACTGACTCACCAGAACTCATTTGCATATTGTTAGATTCACTGCTTCACTGTGTGGGGGTGTGGGGTGGGGGAGGAAGACATCTGACTTGAGCTGTGTTTATTTTCTTCACAGAAGAGGGAGTCTGGGCTTTTCTCTTTATTAATCAGAGGGAATTGGCTATTGAAAAATGCTAGGGAAGAGTGAAAATGAATACTTTTAACCCCTCTGTCTGCCTCTTTTTTGTTAGAGTTTTAAAGAAGGTACTGGAGAGAAGTCAAGTGAATTTACTTGAATTTGGCATGTCTTGGTTTTTACCCCTTTTATGAAGGAAGATGCTTATATTTAGACCAAAGTCGTGGAAGGGTTCACTGAGGACAGGAAGATCAAAGAGGCTCATGCACACACTCTGTTGTGCGCCTCTCTAGTGGAGAATGAAAACCTTTGGTCCATGCCATCACTGTGTGACGAGCATCCTGGTCCTTCTAGAACGCCGGTCGTTGCATATCTAAATGATTTTCTGCTTTAAAAGGGGACACGGCAGTTATTTCAAACCCTGCCCCCTCTTCAGCATTTTGATCACGCTGAAGCCAACAATGAATTTTAAAAGGTTAAAACATGTTGGCACAATTTAACAATTTTATCAAGTACATTTTGAGGTTAATGGCACATTCTTGAAAATAGCTCCGAGACTATCGTGTTCACCACACATTCATGGGAAATGCACACTAGTCTGGACACTGGAACAGGAAGGCAAAACCTGCTTGCTCCCCGCTGAGGAAGAGATGGGGTCCAGCTGGGCCCTGCAGCAGGAAATGCACAGCATAGCTGGGGCTCCCTGACCCCTCTGCCTGATGATCGGGCTTGGTTTTATAAAGGGGTGGTGTTTCACTCGGCTGCTTGGAGACGAAAGGGGCCCTTTGGAGCCTCTGCTCCTGCAGAAGTCCCATTGCTAAGTAGAGGCTTCCAGCCATGTCCTTCCCTGGAATCTGGGCACAGACCTGTTGGTCGACCAGTCCCTTAGGGACACATATTACCTGGGTCCCCAAAAACTGATTTTATAAAGAAGTAGCACAAATTTACTATGTGCTAATATTAATGCCTTGACTGAAATGAGAAAAAAAAAAGGAGATTTTTTTTTTTGTCAGCTCTTAACCATTATTTTAAAAGTTGGGCTACAATACCAACTTCCTCTGATTTTCCTATTAGAAGCATCTATTGTTTGTGTGTATTTTACTATATTGTGTTGCATTGTACTTCATTGCATTGCAGTTCCTGTTAGAAATTTCCCGTGTGTTCTGTAGTACAGGCAACTTGTGGTCAGAGTCTGGGTTGGAGGTTACTTATTTGCATATATTTATTTTAATAATAGCAGTATACAACATACTCGGTGATTAAAAATAAAAAACAGGGCAAATTGTAAATGAAATATATACAGATCCCTCGGGATCCATGGAGAGAATGCCACGGCGCACCGATGCGCAGCTCCCTTACATGGAAAGATAAGCTGTTAGTTTGGTTTTTTAACCTGTGCACATTCTCCAGGTTCCGTTAAATCACCTACAGATTGCTTATAACACCTGCTAGAATGTAAATGCGTAGATTGTTGGAGGGGATAATAATACAGAAAAATCTGCATGTACTCAGCGCAGATGCAGTTTTGCCCGTGGTCTGTTTTATCAGTGATGGGTTGACTCTGCGCAGACGCAGTTTTTGCCCGTGGTCTGTTTTATCAGTGGTGGGTTGACTCTGCATATACTCTGCGCAGACGCAATTTTTGCCCATGGTCTGTTTTATCAGTGGTGGGTTGACTCTGCATGTACTCTGCGCAGACGCAGTTTTGCCCGTGGTCTATTTTATCAGTGGCGAGTTGACTCTACAGGTTTGGTACCTGTGGGTAGTGACAATCAGCTGTGCGCATGACTGAAGGACGAGTTAACCGAGTGAATATGGGTGAAGGGCGAGATGACTAAAATAACAACCTCACACGTTGGAACGATGGCGAATGATAGCAAGCTCTTCTTAGCAGACACGGACATGAAGCACCGTAAAGAGAAGGTGGACAGAATGTCTTCCCCGCCGCAGCTGCTTTGCGGGAGCAGTAGAGCAGGCATAGCGCATGCGGATCATGGCCAGGAGATTTACTTTCTGATCTCTTAGGATTCCTTTGAAAGTAGCATGATGGCAGAGCACCAAACCATGAAATAGGAAGATTAATGTCTTCAATCCCTTTTAAAATCTCCCCACCGTCTTTCTTCCCGTCACATTTACTATTATTTATTACGCCTTCATGTTCCATAGAGACAGCTGCCTCAGACTGTCCCACCTGGGAGACTCACTGGGGCCCCTGTGAGGAATGCACTCAGTTTAGGACCCTTCATTGCAAGGCAGTGAACCTTCACCTTGAAGGTCGTGAGAGGCTGTTTGAGGTCAGCTGAGAGCCCGCATTCTTTTCAAGGGCTCTGGCCAACTCACCTTTCAGAAATTTGCAAGGAAATCATGAAGTATTTATTTTTTTAGGAAAACACAAAGCCATTTAAGATTATTCAGATTATTTATTAACATTATAGCAGTCTGGTTATGAAAGTGTACTTGTGTGTGTGTGTGTGTGTGTGTGTGTATGTATGTATGTACGTGTGCCTGTTTGTCTGTGTGTGTATGTGGGTGTCTGTGTGTCTATATGTGTGTGTGTCTGTGTGTGTGTGTGCCTGTTTGTGTCTGTGTGTATGTGGGTGCCTGTGTATATCTGTGTGTGCTTATGTGTGTGCACGCCTATGTATGTCTGTGTGTGTATGCTTGTATGTATCTGTGTGTGTGCCTGTGTGCCTGTCGTATGTATGTATGTGTGTCTGTGTGTGTTTATGTGTGTGTATATGTGTGTGCCTATGTGTCTATTGTGTGTCTATGTTTGTGTATCTATGTGTGTACCTGTGATGTGGGGCTAGCTAAAAAGAAGAGTGAGCTAATAGACGAAGCGGTGTTGTAATAATACAGTTTCTATGTTCCTATTTCGGGTTTGGGCGGTCAGAAAACAAACAAACAACCTCCGCCTACATACCTGTGTGTGTATCTGTGTGTATGTGTGTGTGCGCCCATGTGAGTATCTGTGTGTGTGTGTGTGTGTGTGTGTGTGTGGTGTTACTAGGGCAGGAACACAGAGCCTTGAGCCTGCTAACCACACGTTCTACCATTGAGCTTCATCCCAGCCCACAATCATGACTTTAATTACTTAATTACTTTCCGGGCATCTTGCCGATGAGATCTTGAAGCTGAACCTTGCCACCCAGGTTGACCCTTGTAACCTTTCCTGAGGGGCAGTGGTTTTAGCCTTCAATCCCTCAGAATCATCTGTGTTCTCATAGTTAATCCAGGGTTTTAGTGTTTGCTTAGCTGGTCTGGATGTTGTGACCATCCTGGCGTGTGGGTCATCGATAGCTCTGATTCTTACTAGATGTGCCTTGTGTAAAAGAAGATACCCAGGAATGCGGAGTGTGAGCGTGTGGCCAGAAAACAGAGAGCAAAGCTTTGGAAGAAAAGGCTATGTCAGTGGACTGAATAGCCTGCAGATATTCGGGCAACATTATATAAAAACGGAGCTGTAGTAAATTGTTGTGTGTCTTCCCATTGGCGATGACAAGGGCTCAAAACTGATAGACAAAGCCATTGCTTTTCTGACAGAATGATACTGAGTCTAACCTGTCTCCTAATTTGGTTTCCTATTAAGTATGGTCAGGAGGACACATGTAGTCCTTACAGCCTAGAAAGTTCTGAAGGAATGGGTATTGTTTCATTCATTTTAGAGAACCTGAGCCCCACTTGTTATTTGAGTTTAACAAGATTCCATTTTTTTCTCATTAATCCTGGCATAAATTCTAGCCAGGAGATGGTCACAAGAGACATTCTCCTGATGTAAGACAACAACTGTTCACGGGTGTCTTCCTGTGCGCACTGTTCCACATTAGATACTATTCAGTGCGCACATGCTTGTCAGTTTCAGATATATTTTGTCTATATTATCCAACTGATAAAAACTGACATTCAGGGAGCTAGTGTAATTTAAAGTCACACAGCTGGCAAGGAACCGAGTCGAACTTTGAACATCATCTGTGGTCACTGGTTGAGAGAAAGGGTGGCCGATGGGAATCTGCTAAGGGTTATCTCTGGCATTTTAGTGTCTGCCTTTGGTTTTTATTGTTTGTCCTTGTAAAAGACAGGGCTCATCCAAAATCGCCTACAGTCAAATGTCGTCTAGGTGAGGCCTGGGGTGCTTCTGCGCTTGCTCTTGGCTTCTTGTTTCTTTCTCAGCGTGCTCTCTTTAGTCCTCAGACAAACATTAATCCACCCAGGATCAGGGTTTGAGATGGCTGGGCCACTCTTTAAAATAGCTTTAGGAATCATAAAAGACATGTTGGTATGTTTCCTTTTTCACTGGAGAGTGAAGTGCTCCTCTTCATTTGTCTCCGGAGAGTGAAGTGCTCCTCTTTTCTTATTTCTGGAGAGTAAAGTGCTCCTCTTCAGATGTCTCTGGAGAGTGAAGTGCTCCTCTTCAGATATCTCTGGAGAGTGAAGTGCTCCTCCTGAGTTGTCTCTGGAGAGTGAAGTGATCCTCTTCAGATGTCTCTGGAGAGTGAAGTGCTCCTCCTGAGTTGTCTCTACGTGGACCACTCACAGTTTCCATGCATTGGGATTATTTCCTAGTATGCGGGTCCTTTGAATGCCAGCTAGTTCACGGCATGCTGAGAGTCTGGTTTCATTATGCAGACCTTCTCCTGGAGGTTGCCCTCCATTTGAACCCCAATCTTAGAGGTAGGCTTTGGGGAGGTGAATCATGGCAGTTCCTGAGCCCCTGATGTGGAGGCCTTCGTGCTGTCCTTCAGACCGAAAGACCTGGAGAGAGCTGTGCTAGTTGGGCGATGTTAGGAGGAGGAGGCTCTGATCTCATTCCATGATGCTGGTACCAGATAGTGGATTCTAGACAAGGACTGGCTATGCCCCATCCACAAGGCCAACAGCTCTTCCTCTCCGTTTTACTCCTAGTGAAATGTGACCATGACAGCCTCCCTTGATGCCCAAGGAAAGGCTTGTTCGGGTTCATGGCTTAGCTTTCAGTCTGTGGTCACTTAGACATGTTGCTCTGGGAGACACATCATGGCTGTACCAGGGGGAGCTGCTTGCCACAGGGCCTTCAGGAAGAAGAGACAAGGGGCAAAGATTAGGTTCCAGTGACTCCTCGGTAGCATGCACCTAGCACCTGACTTACTCCATAGACTCCACCATAGAAAGACTCTTCTGATTAAACCACTGTGGAGCGAAAACACCAAACACAGAGGGGTGCCGGGTTCAGCATTGTGGGTAATTACTGGAGTCTATAGCCAAGGGAGGACGTCCAGTTTGAGGAAGAGGTGGTTGGAGGTAGAGGCATGGAGGCTGTGGGGGTGAGGCTAACGGTACAGTGTGCCATCATAGAAATGGTGAGACGGTCACTCCGCAGGTGTGTTGGAAGGGTGCAGCAACTTGTAAGGGAGGGACATGAAGTTGTTGGGATTGTGTATGTTTTGTTTTATTGCACGAACTTTAAGACCCTAGGGGCATGGAGGATGTGGTGGAGGGACTCAGGGAAGATTTAGTTTGAGATAGTAATGGGAATGTAATGGAATTCTCCATCTTAAAGAGGTTCCGTACAACTGTGCTTAGGCCTGAATAACATACAATTCTAATAGGGCTCTAGATGCAACCAAGTAGATGACCAGAACATCACCCTTCGCAAGCCTTAGACCTCTGCTTTGTCCTATTTGCTGCATGGCACAACCAGGTTTATTAACAAAAAATGACATATAGGATTTATTTCAGAATTATTCAAATGAATATAATTATTTCCATATGAAGTAACTTGGAAGTAAAATACATTATTAGTTAGAAGCTTGTTAAGGAACTGGTAGAGGGGCTGGGGACATACCTGCGTGTAAAAGCTGGACATGGCAGCATATGCTTGTACCCCAGAGCTTGGGGACAGAGCTGGGTGGATCCTAGAGGCTCCCTGGCCGACCATCCTAACTGAAATGGCACGCTACGGGTTCAGAGAGACCTTGTCTCAGGAAATAGGGTAGAGAAGCAGTTGAGGCAGCCTGGGTAAACACCGAGTCAGAGTCCGTCTGTCTATCTGCTTGTCCATTTCTCTCTGATACACACACACAGACATACACATATATATCACATCACACACACTTATGTACACATATATGCACACAAAGTGATAACTATAATTTTCACTGCTATTCATATCTAATAGAAATATTTTGCCGATTTGTTTTTGATGTGTCAAAAGCACCACCCTTGCCGTGAAAAGTATAAGAAATAGTTTATTCTGGAACCAGTTATGAATGACCATGGCTTGTGAACAATGATTGAGATTAATCCAAATTCCATGTTCCAGGGTTTTAACAGTTTCCTGAAGTTTTTATAGTAAAAGACAAACTCATAAGTCAAAGCACATCCAAAGATGTCGGTGGGTTATGAACAGGGAAGCCTTTGTCAGAGGCCCTGCCTCTGTCTCATGACATTCTCAGCAGTGGAGCCCTGCGCCATTGCAGCCGCCACAGTGTGACGTGCTATCAGTCAGCGCTCGGAGAGTATGAAACCAAGATGCGGCTTCAGGGAAACTTTCAGCTCATATTTTCTTCTCAGAATAAAAGTAGTGTTTTACAGAATCTGAAGATTTTGAGCACTGTGGGATGATCACTGAAGACCCCTACATCATGGTCCTCAGAATGAGCTATTTCCTCTCATCCCAGTTTGTCCCTGTGCAGCATCCTCCCTCCCTATGCAGTTTGTCCTCTTCTGCAGTGAACTCTGCCATAAACATGCACTCCCTCCCCTGCTGTGGGCGGACCTCCCAGGAGCACAGGGTGGAAGGAGTCAGTGCACCCCTCCCCTGCTGTGGGCGGACCTCCCAGGAGGGCAGGGTGGGAGGAG
>JABTXL010004243.1:929239-950995 GCA_025134845.1 Neodon shergylaensis
ACCTGCATTCTAATGCTTCACAGGTGTTAGCATACACCTGCATTCTAATGCTTCACAGGTGTTAGCATACACCTGCGTTCTAATGCTCACAGGTGTTAGCATACACCTGCGTTCTAATGCTCACAGGTATTAGCATACCCAACAAACATACTCCTCATCTGCTATCCTAATTAGTGTGATGACTTTGAAATTTCACCTGTGGCCACAATCTGTCATGAAGGGACCCCGCTGATCATTATAGATTAAATTCTAGTGTGCGTTTGTCCCAGTTAGGGTTTCTTTCCCTTTTGGGGCGCAATATTTTTAAAATTTTTATTTTATGTTGCATTGGTGTTTTGCCATGGGTGTCAGGTCCCCTGGAACTGGAGTTACAGACAGTTTTGAGCTGCCATGTGGGTCCCAGGAATTGAACACAGGTCCTCTGGAAGAGCAATTGGTGCCCTTAACCCCTGAGCCATCTCTCCGGCTCCCAGTTAGGGTTTCTGTTTCTCTGATGAAACACCATGACCAAAAGCAAGTTGTGGGTGAAAGGGTTTACTTGGCTTATACTTCCACATCACTGTTCATCACTGAAGGAAGTCAGGACAGGAACTCAAACAGGGCAGGAACCTGGAGGCAGGGGCTGATGCAGATGCCATGGAGGGGTGCTGCTTACCGGCTGTTCCTCGTGACTTGTTCAGCCCGTTCAGAACCCAAGACCACCAGCCCAGGGATGACACCACCCACAATGGGCTGGGCCCTCCTCCATCAGTCACTAATTCAGAATATGCCCTACAGAGTTGCCTGCAGCCCAGTGTTATAAAGATGCGTTTTTTATTGAGGTTCTTCCTCTCAGATGACTTCACGTGTTACATGTTCATTTTGAGCCACTGTGGGTCCCACTCTTTGTGGTTCTGGTGTGCAGTGCGGGACTGTGCTTGGCTGTGGCACCTGTCTCCTTCCCTCTCCCCTTCATACAGGTTCTCCTGGAAGATAATTGCACCTAGTGACAAGCCCTTGCCTCTCTCTCTGCTTGCAGAACAATCAACCATGACGACCGAATCGGGATCAGACTCGGAATCCAAGCCAGACCAGGAGGCCGAGCCCCAGGAAGCAGCAGGGCCTCAGGGACAAGCAGGGGCACAGCCTGGACCAGAGCCCGCCAGCGGAAGCAGCGAGGAGCCGCCAGCGCTAGAGCAGTTCCCGGCAGCTGCCGCGCACAGCACCCCGGTGAAGAGGGAGGTGAGCCTGGAGCATCTCTAGGGAGGGCCAGTCAGGGGACCCGGCTGGGCACTGCGGCTTTGTCCCAGCCCAAAGGGCAGCTATGAAGGTCCCCTGCTTTTGCCCTCTCACCCAGGGGATCAGTGTTGCCTTGAAGGATTTCAGTGAGTGGCATTCCTCTGCCCAGGCCTGGACCGGTACCTCCTGCCTTTGACTAAAGCCCTTACAGTCAGCCAAACTCCTTACTGGAGACTGAGTTACTTACTGACTGCCTAGATCTGAGTTTACTGGAAGGGCAGACAGCAAGCTGGCAGCCCTGGCTATGCCTCTGGCTGTTTTCATTTCGTGCTGTAAAGGATGAGGGCAGAATTGATTTTTCCAGCCGTTATTCTGACCTGAACATTGCCATCTACGTTCAGTGACTGTATACACTTGTAGGTTCGTTGCCGTTCCTTATGTATGTTGGGGTTGTCAGGAGCGCTTACTTCTGCTCTTTGTGAGATGGTACTCAGTGGTAGGGTGCATACTTAGTCTGGGGAACTTTGGTTCCATCCCTACTATTGTCAAATAGAAAAAAAATTAATTAGTATAAATACGTAAATAAAATCAAAAGAATAAAGCATGGTAATAGGATGAGTCAGGATGGTCTTGAAGCTGCAAACCTGCGTGTTTTAGAATGCTACCTTGTGCGTGATGAAGGGATCCAGAGCCCAAGGAGGGACTGACCCCTTAGGATTCCGAAGAGCTTGTGGGGTTAGAAATTTCCGATGTTTAGTGAACGGTCACAAGGTTAGCCTTTGGGTGAAAGACTCTGGAGCTCAGCATTACTGTGACAGTGAACACTTGTTTATGAGACAGGGTATTTTACTGTGGTCACATGGCATTCGCAAGTTCTGTTTTTTAGACAACATGAATGGGGCTGGACAGATGGCCCAGCAATTAAGAGCACTGGCTGCTCCTGCAGCAGGTCTGGATTCCGTTCCCAGAATGCGTACCATTGCTCACAGTCCCCAGAATTCAAGTTCTAGGGGATCAGAATCCCTTCTCTGACCTCTGCAGGCATCAGGCATACAGGCAGCACACATACATACATGCAGGCAAAGCACTCATACACATAAAATAAAAATAAAGTCTTTAAGAAAACTGAAGGAGAAGGTGCCTTCGAGAGACTTGGCAAAGCTGAGGTGTGTACGGCAGCTGTCGGGACCGCGTACCGTGTTCTGTAGTAAACGTGTTAAAAGCAGGAACCCCACACTGTAATATTGGTTAGAAGTGTATTATGGTAAATCCATGAACCAATAATATGATAATTTACTATAGTTGAGTGTTATATGCTCTATACAAGTGTCTCAGCTGTACTCGCAAGTGTCTGGTGATACAGACCATCCCAAACACGGGAGCTGCGCAGTGTTTGGATTTTCCAGTGGCAGCTATATCACAGTGCAATAGGAATTATGTGTTTGCATTAATTTTTCATTATTCTTGAGAATTTCATTAATGGATACAATGAAATAGTCACTTCTGCTCCCTGTTTCCCCTGCACAGCTCCCCCAAAGCCCTCTCAACTTATTCAACTAAGGGACCACTGTCATATACGGTTTGTGTGGTACTACGTGGACCACGACTGTAATTTATCTTCTGTAGTCAAATGTTTGAAACTAACAAGGGACGTGATACTGAATCCGCAGAGGAAAATGTCCTTGGCTGCACAGGGCAGAGACCTGAGTAAATCCTGTTTCTGTGCTTCAGAGGACTCTTCCGGGCCTTTGGGGTACAGGATGTTAACAAGGAATCCTCTTAAGGTCTTCTACCAAGATCTTTGCTTCATATCTGGAAGCAATGTTCGAGATAAAATTAAATACATTCGGTTATAGAATGAGGACAAAAATGTGACTGAATTTGAATTTGCTTAATTTTGTGAGCCTTCAGGAAGTTTTCTCCCCTCCCTGGTCCTGTTGCCCCTCATTTGTAACTGAGGATTGGAGTTATACAAACCTACCCATCAGAGCAACGAGGAAGATAGTGACGTGCAGGATTTGCATTGTGACTCTAAATGGCAGTTCATCTGAGACACTTGGTCTGCTTTTCTAGACCTGGCTGGTAAAAGCCTCCGCATTAGATTCCTCTCTCGTGTGTTCCAGAAAGATCTGTCCTTGAACGATGGCCCTTTATCGCCTGCACAAGACAAGCAAGCACACACTGTTTGCGGCTGGTGTTTAACTCAGCCAGAAAGTTCATCTTCATACAGATACTTTAGTGGTGGGCAGACAAAGCCTCATCTTGTGTACTGCATAGAAAACGGTGATTCACATAGACATTTGCGTTAAAAGCAACTTCGGTTGACTTTGCCTGCAATGAAACAGTAGTTTAAATATGTCGAGATCATATGTAAGTTACAAAATATCTAATAAGATGAATTGTGGTTGATAATTCCAGGGTGACTTTACTTCTCTCTAAACTGTATGAAGGCCATCAATGACATTTATAGATTTCTCGCATTGACCATTTGATGCTTTAATGCAGTCAAAACTGTCTGACTGAGTTGTCAGAATGGGTTTTTGTTTTTACTTTACGGACTTGTTGAAGTTTACTCTCTCTGTTTCCTTGGCTTTTCAAGCTGGCCATTCCTTCATTGTTTCTTTAGTTATTTTAGCCGAAGCCTTCTGGTAGGCATCCTCCTAGATCGATGACTTAGAATACCTATGTAGAAATACAGACATTCACCACTTTAGGTGTTTTTTTTAATATATAAATTTGGCAAAACTGCCTTATCATGTGAAGAACTGCTTATAATTCATGGGCACTTTTGGTGGAAGAAAGGACAACATGATTGATCTTATATATGGAAGTCAAGGTAGGAAACGCAGGGAAAACAGAAATCTATACCAAAGGTCTAAGACTAACACACTACAGTGACTCTGCTTCTAGAATGGTGGGAAGTAATAAAAGTCGAAATAATAGCCAGGTGGTGGTGGCGCACGCCTTTAATCCCAGCACTAGGGAGGCAGAGGCAGGTGGATCTCTGTGAGTTCGAGGCCAGCCTGGTCTACAAGAGCTAGTTCCGGGACAGGCACCAAAGCGACAGAGAAACCTTGTGTCAAAAAAAAAAAAGTTGAAATAATAAACCATCAGTTCGACCTTTCCTCAGGATCCCATGCTCTTCTAGTTCTTGGCTGGCGGTCCATCTGTGTGAGAAATCCTGTGTCATTCCAAGGGTCAGCACTGCATACTGGTGTCTTTTTCTGGGCACTGTCAGGGTTGCGGACCATCCAGCCGCACATCGGGTCTCCATGACAGCATCGTGGTGATTGGATAGAAGAGGGCGCAGACTGCGGGGCGGCGTTCAGACACGCTGACTCGGGGGAGAATTCCGTGTCCCCTAGGATGTTTCTCTGCAGTGGTGAGCCGGGCCCAGGGCAGAATTCAGAGACTCAGCAAGTGAAAGCGTCACACATTTGATCTGTCCTCACACCAGTGCCTTACCAGGAAGAGAGCAGACCCAGGGATTACACTGCGCTGAGCTTCAGTGAACTGATTGAGAGCAGAATCAGGTGTTTTAGCACTTGTAAAATTACTGACAAGATTAACACAGCTCTCTAAGCCTTAATATTTCTGTCGTGTAAGTGTCTGGGAGAGGGGTGGATCTCACAGGTCAGGGAATCCAGAAGTATCCAATCGATTATGAAAACAGTGGGCTTTCGTGGCCCACTATAGAATGCCTCTGAAAAGCCAAGAGCGGATTTACTTATGTTCTGAGTGAGATCTTGATAGAATTGGCTAAATCGCTTCTCTACTAAGCCTTGGGTCAGCTGAGAAAAGGCCCGCATGGTACATTTAGGTGGGTGGGGTTATTTAGGTCTAACTGGGCTTCAGGAATATTCAAATCTGTGTATCTGCTCTTAGCACCACAGTGGAGACGGCTCACATCCTCTAGGAAACGGGACAGCAGTGTTTCTCTGGAGCTGTGCGGTGTCTGAGCAGCTCACTATCCATCTCCCATCTGTTATGAAAGGTGTTCACTGTTGCTTTTCACAGACCAGCGACAAGGACCGGGACTTCGCTGCCGCAGCTGCGAAACAACTTGAGTATCAGCAATTTGAAGACGATAAACTCTCTCAGAGATCCTCCAGCAGCAAACTCTCACGGTCCCCGTTGAAGATCGTCAAAAGGCCCAAAAGCATGCAGTGCAAAGTGACCCTTCTGGATGGATCCGAGTACGGCTGTGACGTGGATGTAAGTGTGCGCTTCAGATCAGGGGACTGCTGCACAGTGTCCAAGGTGACATTGCCCAGAACCGGGGAACTTTTCTCGGCTAGACTCAAACCCACTTCCGCAGCTCTAACAGGAGATTAAATTACTACAAGCTTGCAGGGTCCCGAAATGTTGTCGTCCAAAGTAAAATGTGATAGTATATATAAAAACAAAACCAGATGGGCTCTCTTAGCGTTTTCCATGTCAGGGACAAAGATATTACAGGCTTCAAAATGCACTTTGCTTTAATGCTCTGGCTGTGAGCAACACTTCAATCGATTTTATCTTTTCTGTTGGCATAGTTTATGACCCAGACATCCTGTGTAAGTCATTTACGTAGAAGTATTGGGATAGCTTAAAATGATCGTGCCCTTTTCTTTCTTAGTAATTATTTTAAAAACGACAAAAATCACACGTGGTAGACTTTGAATCTCCATGTAAAATATCACACTTCTCTTTGTTGTATATGTGTATTCTCACATTCTACATTCATCTGCCCCATCCCCTCCTCCTCTCTTTTTTTAAAAAAAGACTTTTATTTTTAAAATCATGTATGCTTGTGTTTATCTGTGTGAGTGGGTGTGTACCTGAGTGCAGTACCTGGGGAGATCAGAAGAGGGCGTCAGATCCCTTGGAGCTGGGGTCATTAGCACCTGTGAGCTGTAGGAATGAATGACGGTAGCTAAACTCAGATCCTCTGGAAGAACTGCTAACCACTGAGCCGTCTGTCTCCCATCCCTTTCCCTTCTACTTAGAACCCATTTATCATTCTAATTATATTTTGTGTAATGCTATAGTTGGAATTTTCTTTGGGCCACCAACCAGCTCCCAGATAAAAACATGGAGACTTAATTATGAAAGCTCTGCCTTTTCTTAGGCTTGACCCACTAACTCTTTTAGCTTAGTTTGACCTGTTTCTGTTCACCTGCATTTTGCCTCTGAACTTTTATCTTTCTTTCATTATCTTTCATTATGTCCTGCTTTCCCACTTCCTCCTGTGTCTGTCTGTCTGGTTCCTGCTGCCTCCCTGGTGTCTCTGTTTCTTTTTGTGTTCCTAAATCCCTCCTCTTACTCACTCTCCCTTCCTGGAAGTCCCGCCTAGACCTCCTTCCTTGCTACTGGCCATTCAGCTCTTCATTAGACCATTAAGGTGCCTTAGGCAGGCAAGGTTAAACAACCACACATCTTTACATAACTAAACAAACATAACACATCTTTATATAGTTATTAAGCAACTATTCCACAGTCTAAAGAAATGAAACACATCTTTACATATTTAAGCAACTTAACATGGATGTGTCACGTCTTTGCATGGTTAAACAAATATTCTGCAACATAATGCCCTTCTGTGCACAGTGGTTTTGTTGTTATTGTTTTTTATTGTTTTTAGGTTTCTCAAGAGAACATTCAAATTCATTTCAGAGTTGATATCATCTTGGTAGGAATAAGAGATGGGTTGCTAAGTTATTTGAGATTGCAGGAACATAGAAAATTGAATTCTTACATTAAACAAAGTTCCTTAATCTGTCATGTGCCGGTGTATATAGAATTTAGTCCTATCAAAGCTGATGGGCTGGTGCAGTGTGTATCAGGTACCCAGAGTCTGCTGAGCAAGGTCTCTTTCTTATATTTTGCTAGCTCTGATTTTGATGTTTTTTTCAGTCAATGTGCGCAGTAGCCGGTTTAGATGTTAATTAAAGGGGACTCAGATGTGAGCCTGTAGCTGGGTTCAGCTGTGACTGAGAGGACCTCCGCAGTCTCATGGGAGATTATATTTTTTTCTGTGAAGATCCACTTTGTGGAAAAATTTGCTGTGTGGGAGAAGCTTTCCCTGAGCTTTAATTGCATTTATATAATGAAATGAATGGGCTGCTTCATCATCCTCTGGTCATCGCTGTCATTTTTCTGTAGAAGATTCTAGATGGACAAAGGTTCATGTTTGGACACAATGCCTTGGGGATGACGGATAATGTTTACCATTCTGCCAATTTAATTTATACCTAATGCCTTGGGTTTCTTATAGATAATCAATGGGATTTTGACTATAGAATACTTATTTGATAATTAACTTTATAATTTATTGTTACCTTTAGTATCACTGTGATCATTTTAAGTGACATTTCAATGTCTTTCATACATGACATTATAAATTGGAAAGATTTCTAAACATACATTTTTTAAGCTTTTATTGAAAAAACTCTCACAATATATTTTATTTTAATCAGGTTTTCCTTTCCAACAATTCCTTCCAGATCCTCCTCACCTTCCTGCCTACCAACGTTATGTTTTCTCCCTCTCTCTAACAAATAAACAAAACAAAATACAAAACCCCACAAAAATAAAAGTGAAAAAGCAAAAGACCATTAAGACAAAAAATGCTCAAACGAAGCAAACTGAGGCAAAAAGTCTACAGAAATACCAAGTTTGCTTTCTGTTGATCAACTGCTCCTGGGCATGGCCTACCCTGAACCGTCATTTCTATACCCAGTGAGACTCCATCGGAGAGGCAGCAGGTACCACTGCAGACAATTGCTTGGCTGGGGTGGGACCCTGTGTCTTTCCTCCCTTCTCAGTGCCGGCCCACCTCTTCCTTGAACCCTGTGCATGCTGCCACAGTCTCTGTGAGCTCAGATTTCCACCCATCCTATTGTCCTGGACGACTCTGTCCTCCTGGAATCGTTCGTCTCCTGTGGCTCTTAGATTCCCCATAGATTCCTGAGCTCTGAGGAGCAGGATTTGATGAAGACACCCCATTTGGAATCGAATGCTCCAAAGTCTCACATCCTACATATTGCCCAATTGTAGGTCTCAGGATTAGTTTCCATCTACCGCAAGAAGCTTCTCTGATGACAGCTTAGGCAGACACAAATTTACTGGTATATCAGTGTATCATTAGGAGTCTTTTTTTCTATGGTCTTTTAACAGAATGGTGGTTTTAGGTTTTCCCAGGCCTGTGGTCTGTCTACTATCATGTCTTGGCCACTTTAACAGTGTCAGATGTGGGCTTCATCTGATGGAATGGGCTTTAAATCCTATTAGAAACATTTGTGCCACTATTACACCAGAAAATGGTTCTGTGTGAGACTTGTAGCTGGGTTGATGATTCCCTTTGTCCTTTGGTAGTGTGCAGAGTACTGGTACCATGGGCTCTGGCTGGTAGGAGGGATACCTTTAGTTAGGCACTGGCTTCACTTCCCCATGGTCAGTGAGATTTATGAGTGTTTGCTTCAGCACTAAGGCCTTATGGTCACATTATAGAACGTAACCAAGAGCCTTGGTAACGGCCTTTGGTATTTTAGAGATCTTTTTATGGATTATTCATTCTCTTGATGTTTAATTTTTTAGTTCTTTATATAGTTTGGATACTACCCCTCTTTCAGATATATAATTTGCGTCATGTGGATCATTGGCGAAGATCTTCTCCCACGCTGTAGGCTGCCACTTTGTCCAAATGACGGTGTCCTTTGCCATGCAGCTTTTCAGCTTCACGAGGTCCCATATATTAATTGTTGTTCTTAGTGCCTGTGTTCGTTCAGAAACTCTTAATCTGTGCCAAGGAGTTGGCGGCTATTCCCCCACCTTGTCTTCTATCAGATTCAGTGTGTGTGATCTTACGTTGAGGCTCTTGATTCACTTGGAATTGAGTCTGTATGGGTGCTAATGTGGCTCTCTTCTTTTTTTTATTTTCTTCTTCTTTTTTATTTCTTTATAAATACCATTCAAAATTTCCACTTCCTCCCCCCCACTTCCCTCCCACTCCCAGACTCCCCCTTTTCCCCCTCGCCCTCCAGTCCTAAGAGAGGGCAAGGTGCCCTGCCCTGTGGGAAGTCCACGGCCCTTCCCTTTCCATCCAGGCTAAGGAAGCTGTGCATCCAAATAGAATAGGATCCCAAAAAGCCAGTACATGCAGTAGAGACAAATCCCAGTGCCATTATTGTTGGCTTCTCAGTCTGCTCCAATTGTGAGCCCAATTCAAAGGGTCCAGTTTGATCCCATGTTCTTTCAATCCCAGTCCTGCTGGATTTGGTGAGTTCCCATTAGCTCAGGCACACTGTCTCAGTGGGTGGACCAACCCCTCACCGTCCTGACTTCCTTGCTCATCTTCTCCCTCCTTCTGCTCTTCAACTGGACCTTGGGAGCTCAGTCCAGTGCTCCCATGTGGGTCTCTGTCTCTATCTCCATCTGTCACCGGACAGAGGTTCTATGGTGATATTCAAGATAGTCATCAGTCTGACTACGGGACAAGGCCAGTTCAGGCACCCTCTCCTCCATTGCCCAGGGTCCTAGCTGGGGACATCCCCATGGACACCTGGGAACCCCTCTAGAGCCAAGCCTCTTGCCAACCCCAAAATGGCTCCCTTAATTAAGATATCTTCTTCCCTGCTCCCATATCTGTCCTTCCTCCATCTCACCCATCCCACTCCCCCAAGTTCTCCCAATCCTCCCCATCTCCCTTCTCTCTCCCCCTCTCCCCTTCCCCCCATCCCACCCCCACCCCCATGCTCCCAGCTTTTGCCCGACGATCTTGTCTGCTTCCAATTTTCAGGAGGATCTATATATGTTTTTCTTTGGGTTCATCTTATTATTTAGCTTTTCTAAGATCACGAACTATAGGCTCAATGTCCTTTGTTTATGGCTAGAGTCCACTAATGAGTGAGTACATACCATATTTGTATTTTTGGGTCTGGGTTACCTCACTCAGGATAGTGTTTTCTATTCCCATCCATTTGCATGCAACATTCAAGATGTCATTGTTTTTTGCTGCTGAGTAGTACTCTAATGTGTAGATGTGCCACACTTTCTTCATCCATTCTTCTATTGAGGGCCATCTAGGTTGTTTCCAGGATCTGGCAATTACAAATAGTGCTGCTATGAACATAGTTGAACAAACGCTTTTGTAGTATGATTGGGCATCTCTTGGGTATATTCCCAAGAGTGGAATTGCTGGATCCTGAGGTAGGTTGACTCATGCCCTGGCCTCAAACTAAAAGTAGCTTTGGAGAAACTAGATGTATTTAGACAGGCCGTGTTTTCCTCAGACGCCTCCTAAACTCCTTCCGTCTGGTGGAATAGAAGACACACAGACCTCGGTGGAAGAGGCTGCGTCACCTTCCCACCTGTTGCCCCAAGATGTGTAGTCGCAGGAGAATTTAGAGCAGGAAGTCCTTTATGCACTCAATAAAGAATCATTTTACTTTAATAAAATTACGTTTCTTCTATAGCCGACTTAATGCCGCTGTCATTCCCGCGGAACGAGCAAGGCCCAGCTGTGTGACAGCCTCCTCGTGAGGCTTCTCATCGGCTAGAAAATGTGACTTTCCTATTGCATGCTCGTGACGACAGAGAACACAAGGGCTTCCTGTTGCCGGTTCCTTATCGTTTGTTGCAAAGGTCAGCACAGGCACATGTGTGTGTACACATACACACATGCACACACATCACAAATATCTTGGACCTCTTTTGCAACCATAAAGTTGTGTTTTCCCTTGCTCAGTACTGCAGTAGGAAGAGACCTGAAGAACCAGAAAAGTAAAGTACAAAGAGCATTTCTCTGACACCATGACTGAACACTCGTGTTCAGAGAAAGCCCCATGCTTTAATGCTCATGTTGTGTATTTTCAAACTTCCCTTTATTGATAGATTTACATCATTGTAGCATACAGTGGTTTTTCCATTTGCGAGGCCTATGCTTTTGTCATTTTTTTCAAACCTTTTTTTTAACCACTTGTGATATAAAAAAAAAGGTCATATAGGCAACTTACCTTGATGTATGCTTAGGGAATGTTTATATGCCTCCAAATTTCCACACATGTCAGCAAAATTATTAACATGATTTATCTCACGAGGACTGGAGAACCCAAATGACTTCTTATTACCAGGTTGTTATCATTTGTTGGAAGAGAAGAATAGAATCCTCCCTCTGCATACCGCACAGGATCAATGTTCATCTCATCTCATGTGTTTCCGTTCTGACATTCTATGTGGGGCAGGCAGCTTTATTCCTTGCCCATCAGTATGCAATATTTGAAGCATTATATAGTGTAGTTTGGTTTGCATTTCACTAAGGTCCCTGCAGGAGGACTGTCACAAGGCGGCCAGGCTTCTGACATTTTGGCAGGATGTTGTAGAGTACAAATGGGTTATGGCACCTTTGCAGCTCCCCTGGGGCATAGCCAGCTCCTGGGCAGCAGATAGGACCTGCTTAGAAGCGTTATCAGGAAGGTGCTGGTGGAGGGATTCTGTAGAGGGTTTCTGTTCCTCAGGGTTATTGAAAAGGGTCCTGCCCCCTTCTCTCCTCGTGAATTCCCCAGTTTACTTAGCCCCTAACTATCCTGTCAGTCACTGTGAGGAAGGCAATGGGAATGGAACCCAGGTATATCCATAGTAGATTCCTATCCCAGCAAAACAAATACCTTCGGGCCAGTCACACTGGAGAAAGAATTGAATCCAGACAGATAAATCAAATATCGCTTTTTGAAAGAGTTAGTAACATCATAAAAGCCTTAGTCCTTCCCTGTTTAATTAGGCCTTGACCAGACTCAGATCTATGCAGGCCCCTCCATGATGGGTCCACATTTGAGTCAATGTTCCTTTCAACCGTCCAGAGCCAAGCAGAGGCCAGGGAGATTGTCAAGCTGTGTCCTAAGTGTGATTTGCTCCTCTTCGAATTCTGGTCAGGAAGGGACTTTCGAAAGTTGCCCAATGGTCTGTCTCTGGGGTTATTGAATTATCTTTTTGACTCGCACTCCTGTCTCATGTCCTGTACCTCTGAGATACAGTTGGAAGAAATGATTCCTCATCCTGACCTTTCTACTTCCATGGGTCATGCGTAAAATACTTTCTCGATCATTTTGAAGCCCTGGGCAGAAGGGCAGAAATGTCCTAATTCGGGAGCTTGATCCAACACTTATTACCTTTCTTGAATTGCCAGAAACAGATAAATATAAAATGTGAGACATGACATCTTCTCAGCCTGCTCAAATAGTGTTTTTCGATCAAACTTGTAAATCAGAGATTTTCATCTATATGACTGTAGACTTTGACCCCTCCTGTGACATGCCTCTCTTGTCACATCAGACACCCATCTCCTGCTCTAACCCAATGTCCCCATGCAGCAGCAGTATTGTCCTGCTGGAAGGATGGCGCCCTCCCCCAAAGACTCTGAAAGTGGGGGGACGTTAGTTATCCTTTCTTTCCTCATTGGATGGCTCTTTGTGCAACCATAGGAACATGGCACACGAGGATGGTTAACGTGCCATGTCTCTTTTACCTGATAGCAATGCCGTGAGATCTTCCCAAGGCGTTGAGATTTGTCCTCATTAAAGTTGGGTAGTGACAGGCTTTCTTACTAAAATAGTTAAACCTATCCTCCTGGTATTCATTTTTAAAAAGTAATAAAGCTTAATAGTCCATCATGAGTGTAGTCATGGCCTATTAAGTCCTCTAAAGAATATTAATGTTGGAGAGGTGAGTGTATATGTCAGGGAATAGGAGCTGTAAAGCCATCTGTGTGTGCAGTCCCTTGCAGGTTGTGTTTGGGAAGCCAAGGAGATTTTGAGAGCTTGAGTGATTACGTCATTAAGTGATAGGTAACACATTAAATACTGCTACGGAAAGGTCATTGGAGAATTCTTTCTGTATTTGCCCCAGATATCAAGTCATATTAATATGTGTCTGTGCATGTTTGTATATGTGGGTTTGCTTGCATGAGTATGTGTGTATATGTGCATTAGTACATGCGTGCTTGTCAGTATGTATTACGTGTGCATGTGTACATGTGTGTATACATGAGAGTATGTGTGCACACGTGTGTGTATACTTGTGAATATGTATGCACATGTGTGGATTGTGCACCTGAGTGCACATGTGTGTACATGTGAGTGTGTGTGCACACATGTGTGTGTACTTGTGAATATGTATGCACATGTGTATATATGTACACGTGAGTATATGTACACCTGAGTATAGTACAGTTGTGTATGTGTACATGTGTGTATGTGTACACCTGAGTATATATGTAGGCCAGCAGTTGGTGGCAGGTGTCTTCTTCAGACACTCTGTACCCTATTTTTGGAGACAGCGTCTCTCACGGAACCTGGAGAGTGACAATGTGGTGATCCCGTCTGCTCAGCAAGCCTCAGGGGTCTTCCTGTCTCTGCACCCACAGTGCACTGCTGTACCCAGCTTTTTTACACCCGTTCTGGGGGATCCCGCCATGACCCTTGGACTCCTATAGCAGCTTTTCTCTGACTCATGTCATCAGCCTTTGTTTGCAAAGATCAGTTCTCTAACATTGTGTTACTCAGTCACTAGGTTTGCTTTTCCCGGTCCCACCCTTAAGCCCTTGGTCCCTCTGTGCTTCCCAAAGCACCGTGTCTGGTTTGTTGCCCCTTCGCGCTGCTCCCAGGAGCCATATGCACGACTTTGTTCTTTACTGAAGATCCAAAAGTTCAGGTGACCCTTTGTGCTATATATCTAGCTCGCTTGCTTAGAATTTGCTGCTTTCAGTGTCTTTGTGACTGAGAGCTGCCACATATGCCCTGAAAGGGATTACCAATGACGACAGAACCGCCACAGTCTCCGTGAGATGACGGCTAGGCACACATGGTGGTAACCTTGGACCCATGCATGCAGAAGAGGACTCCCCACTCGTGGCTCCAGCTTCAGATATAAGGCCAGGTCTACCAGATTCCCCGTAGCACATCTCAGAGAAGACTGTGGCAGAGAATATACCTGCTCCCCCTTGCCACTCTCAGGTGCCAGAGCCTCATCGTGTCTTCTGCTCAGAACTCACTGTGCTCTCTGTGGAAGCCACCAGCTACTGTCCCCATTCCACAGCTCCAGGATGAGCCCAGGCCCTGCCCTGCTTGAGTCCCAGGGAGGACTTTGGTCCGAGGCATCTCTCAGTGCTTTGTTTAGGAAAGTCTTCCCAACACAGCAGGCTGCAGCTAGGCCCTGTACTCTGCCCACAGCCTCTCGTCCAAGGAGATTTGTCTGCTCCGTGATCCAGGCTAAGTACAGCTGCTGCCATCGGCTGTTGGAGTCTTTCCTGGCAGCAGATCTATACTTACAGCTTTGAAGCCTTCTTCAGTGACTCTTCCAGGCCACCTCCTTGAAACTGTCATCTATTCTTGGACACAGCGATGCATCTGTACAACATTAATACTGGCATCTTCTAAACACTCCAAATATTGCAGTTTTCCTATTCGTGTGACTACATATTTTTCTAACGGTATTAATGCATACAGTCAATATGCCATCACATTGTGTGAATGCTAAAAAGCTATGCTGATTTTACCACAGCTTTAATATGAAGTGTTTCTTACAGGCCCGTTATGTTCCAGTCGCTACAAAACAACTGAACCAATGTTTCCAGCTTAAAACTGAGTTTGTCTTCACCATAGAAGCAAACCACCTTATCTACAAGAAACACTGGACATAACCTTGGCCTTGCCTTATTTCTCTGCTGAGAAAAATCAGCTCAGAGATGGGCAGTGGTGGTGCACACCTTTAGTCCTGGCACTCAGGAGGCAGAGACAGGCGGATCTCTGTGGGTTCAAGGCCAGCCTGGTTTACAAGAGCTAGTTCCAGGACAGCCAGGGCTGTTATTCGGAGAAACCCTGTGTTGAAAAAGAAAGGAAGGGGGGGGAGGGAAGGAGGGAAGGAGGGAGGAAGAAAGAAAAAAGAAAGAGACAATGAAAGAGAGAGAA
Organism: Neodon shergylaensis; assembly: GCA_025134845.1. Lineage (NCBI taxonomy): Eukaryota > Metazoa > Chordata > Mammalia > Rodentia > Cricetidae > Neodon > Neodon shergylaensis. The sequence goes on from JABTXL010004243.1 coordinate 944,401, forward strand.
GAAAGATCAGCTCAAAAGAGTTAATATTGTGCCTGAGAAAATCTAGTTTAGAAAGTAGAAAGAACAGGAGCCCACATACCTACATACCACTCCTTTGACCCAAGGGTTCCACGCTTCCTCACCAAAAAATGCAAACCCTACACCAGGAAAAGGAATCAACCACAAGATAGGATTTGCCTTTGGTTTAGACGTGCAAAGTAGTAGTTAAAAGAAAAGGGAGAGTGTTCTCCATGACTTTAGCACTGGTTTCTCCAGGAGAAACAGATTTGGGGGGTGAGGTGGTGGTTCCATCAGTAAAACACTTGCCACACAAACATGCGGACATGAGTTCAGTGGCCCAGAACACATGGAAAAGGCTGGATGCGACAGCGCAAACCTAGATCCCAGTGTGGGGGAAGGCCGGGAAGATGGAAGGACCCCAGGGTTTACTGGCCAGGCAGTCTAGCTGCGTCAGTGAGCTTCAGCCTCAAAGAGAGACCTTGTCTCAACAAAGTATGGTAGTGAGCAGTGAGGGAGGCACCTGGCCTCTGCATGCAAGTACGTCCTCTATGCACACTTGCATCTATATGAGCACACACACAGCTTCCAAAAGGAGCAATCAATTTTTGGCCACTTATTCTATTTAAATTCTGTAAGCATGTGACTTCAAAACTGATCAATTTTTCTAAGCTTTTTTTCTTAGTATTATAAATATGGCTTGAGAGAAGGAAGAGAGGCTGCTAAAAAATCCCTCCTGCTTTGTATTGTCTCCTCTTTGCCCCCTTCTTGTGGCTGGAAGATGTCAGATGGGTCATGTGGTGAGTCCCTGCTCTTAGTAAGCCAGAAGCTGACCGGATTCCTCCGGACTCCCCTTAGAGCACAGGACCCGGAGATTTCTGAGCAGAAACCATCCAAGAGTGTAACGTCACAGAATAGTGTCCCAGTGTTCCTGAAAGCCTGCTTCTGACGTGGACCACTCTGAGCTCTGGGGATGTGATGGGCAAACCTTGGAAACATGCATTTTGTTTGATTGAGAAGAGACTGATGGTCGAGAGATGAAATAGGTAAATTCCTCCAGCTGGTGCACGGGCTCCAGTCAGCCTTTGCCTTCCTGTGGAATTTCCCATCAAACCTGGCGTCCCCAGCCACCCCTTCCGGAGAGAAAGTTTTCACCACGGGGTGATTGCCTTTTTCAATTTTCCCCGATCAATTGCCGGTTCATTTCGTAATTACAGCATTTCCCCGTGAAAGACAGGTTATAGTTTTTGAAAATTACAACCCGTCTCCTCTGAGCATTTAAGTCAATGCCCTGGTTTTCATGGTTGTACTTTTGACCCGTTAGGAAATGCAGGAAGTGGGCATGCTGGCATTAGCTACAGGATGAAGATAAATCTTCGCACTGGAGACTCACCTGGGAGTGACAGTGACCTCTTTAGCTTCACACGGCCCCGTTATGTCAGTCTGCTTCACAGAAGAATTATTTTAACCTTGTCCCCCAACCGCACATCTTATATATAGCATCTATGATCTCTTTGACCATAGTTTAGTTCTGGGAAAATCACGGGTTCTTAGAAACACAGGAAAATATGGTCCACAGTTCAGTCTCTAAATTTTTATTTTTATTTCGTTCAGTGTGTGTGTGTGTGTGTGTTTTCATATCCAACAAAATACAGATATAGATCCAGAGAAGACCCAGGCAGGTCTGTTTGTAGGGTTAGTAAAATATTTACCAAGAATGATTTGCCTGGCTCTTGCATGTTAGACTCTGACGATTCTGCTCAATGAGAGGCACACATAGGCAGTAATGAGTTTCTGGAACTGGCTCAAGTCGCCTTTATTCAAGTCCAGCATCTGACTGGCAGATCGAGAGAGGTAACACTTCCTTTTAGCTCTTGTCACAAAAGGAATATGGAGCTGTTGGTTTGAGAGCGACATTGAGGTGAATTTACGAGTACCTCGTGGGTGTGCTATTCCTGTGCTCTTGTTAATGTTTACGACAGAGACAAAGGAAAAATCTGCCATGGCAACATCTCGGTCCAGTGTTGTTTGCTCTCAATTAAATAATTCAGTGGGAGATGGAAAAAAAATAAAAATGAAATAGAGGAAAAGGCCCGGTGTAATGTTATACAGTGAAATTTAATAGATTTTCCCCTCTTCATTTGTTAATGTTAGTAATGCATATTCTCCAACTAGTATTTACTGGCAATTCATAAATGACAGCAGCCGCTTGGTGTGGGCTCTTGTTTTAGGCTAGGGTTGTATTTGCTATAAAGACAACCTTCCTTCGATTTGAGGATATGGGTGCGTAAGGAAAAGATTGCCGGTTGTGCTTATAAGGATTTTCCGTGTTCCTTTATGGGTTTGCTTGGAAGGTGTGGGTGGGTTCATATTGGGGGACGGGTGTTTGTAAGGTGCTTACACAGAAGTCAAAGGTCACTTCAGGTGTCAGTCCTGGTGCTTGGGACAGAGTCTCTCCCTGGCCTGGCCGTTCTCCACACACACTAGATCACCTGACCCCTGTGCTTCCAGGGGTCCACCTGTGTCTCACTTCCTTATTGCTGGATTTGACCCCAGGCCAAGTTTCTTCAGGGGATCATGAATACTCCTCACACTTGCAAAACGAAGACCTAACTGACTTAACTGTGCCTCTCCCTTACAAGGGGTTTCTTCATCATTGTCTTTGTCTTCTCACTCTTGCAGGTTTCTGTGGTCAGACCTGCTGACAGCAGCTGGTCTTCCCAACAAACAGACAACATCTGAGATTGTGAAACTGACTTAGCAAACTTGCTACTCCGAGGAACTTGCTGCCTCTTTTATAATGCATCCCTCAAGGCAGCGCGAGTTCACTAAAATGGGCTATGAAACTCTTACTTTTCCTCCCATTTTATTCACCAGTAGTAAATGGGTTTAAGTTAGCATTTCATCTAAAGGGGTTGTACATACCCAGACTTATAAAAATATACATTTTCTGAAACTCATAGTATATTAATAACCCTAACAATTGGAGGGCTGAATTTTTGCAGTGAGAATGATGAGGAAAATCAGACTCACGTGTTGCCATGCAGTCTGGGATAAGTCATCGCACCCTATAGCAAATACAGTGGTGTGTTGGCTTTGCTGCTTGCATGGTTCTTAGCCCTCAAAGTCCTCAGTTCTTCTTTAAAACATAGACTGAAGCAGGGCGGTGGTGGCGCATGCCTTTAATCCCTACACTCAAGATCTCTGTGAGTTTGAGGGAGCTTGGTCTACAAGAGCTAGTTCCAGGACAGCTAGGACTGTTACACAGAGAAACCCTGTCTCCGAAAAAAAAAAAAAAAACTGACTGAGGGTCCTAGTAAGAAACAGAAGTGAGTGATCTCCAGCTGCCAGAGAGTGTCAGGCCCACAGTCTTCCATATTCCAAAGCTTTCCCATCTTTGTAACACTGTCTGAAGTTCACTCTTACCACTGTGTCGTGCATCAGATCCTGGACAATGCACTTTACCTTTGAGAAAGGAAATTCCATGTGAGTCTCCATCCCAGGATTTTCATAACCGGGTATTAGTAATATCAGTATTTTCCAGGTAGCTAATCACTCATTGGCACTTTTCAAATGCTCGACGGTTTCATGAAAGTCCGGAAAATTAGTGTGCTTCCTCACTGGATGCTGGCAGGATTGAGCAGCTGACCGGAAGGCATAGGTCATGCTGGCGAACTGGCTATGACCGGAGGACGAAGCTTGGCTCCAGGGGAGCCAGCATCAGAAACAGGGGATGCTGAGCAAGCCTGAATGTGTTCTGCACGTCGTGATGCGCACTCCATTTGAGCGGGCAGTGCCCACCTCTCTCTGGGCTGGTTCACAGTCTGTGGCAGGCCAGGAGCCACGGTCTTTACCTTCCCTAACGAACTCCTCAGATGACATCAGGAAGTCAGTTAAAGAAAGGACGCGAGGGAGTCACTCTGGGTTTCCTTTATCCTTAGTACCGTCCAAAGGTAGCATGGAGCAGTTTTCCTTTTTCGCAAAGCCCCCCCCACCCCCCCACCCCCGTTGCTGTATAGTGCGCTGTCTTCCCTAGCCACCCTCCGCTGAGAGAGGCTTCCCCACTGATTCGTCCTCTGCCTCCCATCCATGCCACGGATAGGCCAAGACTCTCTTCCTGCCCCTCATCACATGAGGCTCTCTGTGCTAAGCTGAGTTTTCATAAGATTGCTAGAACCACAGTAGAAGCCGCTGGGAGCAAGAAAGATAGCAACGGCCTGACTCTCTCTGCTCCCGGGGTGGTATAGAGCCTTTACCACCCGAGAACTTGGAGGGCACGGCTCTTTGAGGATGTGCCTAGGTTCTCCTGTGTCTTTAGGTCAAGTGTTGATAAAGGACTGGCAGGCCTTCGCTGGCTAGAAACCCTTCCATGGGAGTAAGGATTCCCCGGAAGTGGTTCAAACCGGAGAGCCTGACGCATGGGTCTCCAGTCACTCTTGGCACGTAGGAATTGGTTATCAGAAAGTGCTGGCAATCCCCACAGTGGTACTGGAGGCAGCCTGGAGGTGAGTAGCATTTGTGTATTTTATGTTGGGGGTTTTGGGGATTATGGTATAGTCACAACACTTCCCCCTGCCCTCTCTTACCTCCGGTTGATGGAATTCCTATTGTACGCATATTTACTCGACACTGCTTCAAGCTTTCATCCCTTGGGTAGATAGGGTGATGAGAGGGAAAAGCACTGAGTGCGTTTGGGTCATTGGGGGTGAGGAGAGGAGCTGGAGAGGAGGACCAGAGGACCATAGGGAAAGGTGCGGTAGGTACGCGGGGAGGCATCCGGGTTGTGCCTTAGCTGGATTGCTTTCTTATTGCAGAAAGCCTGAGCACAGAGGCTTAGATCCCAGCCACAGTGGGGTTTGTTCTATGATAGTCTCAAGGGTTATGAGGGTGTGTACGCAAGAGACGGTGGGAAGCATGTAGAACTCGACCAGTCGCAGGAGGGAACATCCTTTTGCGGGGTTTTACATAATGCAGTTTATGGACCTGTCTGTGCTTTTAAGATTTACTTTTCTGAAATAATCATTGGAAGGAAAGAGATAGATACTGGTTAGTTCGAGTACGGTGAACTTGGCTAGAGATGAACTTGGTTGGCTGAGGAGCCAACCAAAGCGGGGACGGGGAGAGGCATCCAGTATAGAGAGGAAAATAGAAGTCAAAGAATGGTCTTGAAAGTCAGCGAACCAGATTTGTGGAAGCCGGGTAGTTGTAAGACATCAGGACACGGTGGCTTCTGTTTTAGACTTTTTTTCTGTAACTGTGACTAAGATAAAAGATGGAAGCCTGTTTGACTTACAGTTCTGAAGACTGAGACACCCGAGAGTAGCCCCCATCTGTCTCAGGCCTTCTCACTGCCTTTACCATGGCCAGGGCCATCAGACAGCAAAGCAGAACAGCAGGCTCTCCACCCTCCCACGACTCTTCTGCCTCTCACAAGGCCTCACACTCCATATCATCTGACCCCAGCTATCTGCCGAGGGGCCCACGTCCACAGACCATTATCGCGTGAGTTTACAAAGTAAGTGTCCCTTGTGTAAACTTTCTGGGGAATGTGTATAAGCCACTCCAACTTCCAAATCTGAACTCAAGGGTATGGGATACAGGAAGGGAGCTTACAGAGCAAGAGAATGAACTCGCATCAAACCTACTGAATCTAAGTTGTCTCAACTAAGAAATAGCGACTTATTGCATGTGAATGTTTTCTTTGGTGTCTAGAAAGAGGCCAGATGGGAAGGCTTTGGGGCCCATTATGTTGTATGTGAATTGAAACATGAGTGAAGAAAAAGGGCGTTACTAGATAGGCCTGGGGAATGCTGGCCCCCAAAGTAAGAAAGTGGGGAGATCATTGCCCATCTCCCAACTCATCCAATTAGTCAACTCTTCTTCAGGCCACCTTGCCACACAGACCCCATTTCTCCTTTATACCATGCTCTGACATACCCCCCCGGGTGTGCTGTTGCCCAGGAAAGTTACAATGGTGACCCTGGTGGAATTAGGTCCCTTTGAACAATTTTCATGGAGTCTGCATAGGCATGCATTTCTGTTTCATCTTCAAAAATCCCACTGAAGGCCTTCCTCTGTGAGGTGCAGGAAGTGGGATATGTTGCCCTCTGTAGAATAATGAGTGTTGTCATACTTGGAAGTTGGTCTTGGCCCTCCCTTGTGTCCATTGCCAAGTCTCTTTTATTTCTTCAATTTAGATTTGTGTTGCCTTTTGCTTGTTACCATCTCTGTTACACCAGTTGATAAGAACTGTAGTATTCTATGGCTTAGAGGCATAGCTGGCCCAGGGTTTCACTGAATGGCCATGTGAGCTTAGCAGCTCTACTTGTGTTCTGCAGTATAGATATAGATATAGATAGATAAGTAGATAGATAGATAGATAGATAGATAGATAGATAGATAGATAGATGATAGATAGCTAGATAGATATAGATAAGTAGATAAGTAGATGATAGAGATAGATGATAGATAGATAAATAGATGATAGATAGATAGATAGATAGATAGATAGATAGATAGATAGATAGATAATAGATAGATGATAAATAGATGATAGATAGATAGATAGATAGATAGATAGATAGATAGATAGATAGAT
>JABTXL010004243.1:960921-976771 GCA_025134845.1 Neodon shergylaensis
TAGAGAGCTCTGGGGTCACCTTGTCTCCATCTGACTAGGCTTCCCAGGTAGAAAGCTCTGGGGTCTCCTTGTCCCCATCTGGCCCGAACCGGGGTTGCAGACACCCCCACTGTGTTCATCACTCACTGACCAGTTTCCGCAATCTGCATTCTACACTGTGCCCTGTTTCATTTTGGTCTCCTGAGTGTGTTGACTTGCTTTCCTGTCCTGTTTTCACAGAAGCGCTCCCGAGGACAAGTACTGTTTGACAAAGTGTGCGAGCATCTGAACCTGCTAGAAAAAGATTACTTTGGTCTCACGTATCGAGACGCCGAGAATCAGAAGGTGAGGGGTCAACGAAACATGAGCCACTATGGTTGGATTGTGTGTTACTGGACAGAAGTGACCTGAAAGCAAACAGACATGTGTTCTCCATGGATACCCCTGGCCCATGCTCACACACCTTTGGGTCCCTAAATGTGATTAATCTCCCTTTTTCTTCATGAAGAAAATTCTTGGCAACTTCCTGTATCTTTGAGTATTTCTGAGACAGTAGATCAGTCCCAGTTTTCAGCCTTGAGATTTAGTGCTAAGGAAACATTTGATACTTATAATATAGTTAATCCAGTTTCTTGAGCTCACGAGAGCCAAGTGTTTAGCTATCTATATGGAAAAGTTACTCATACCCCAAATTCTGTGAAGAAATTACAGCTGTGACATAAAAATTAGGCTGTGAAGATAACATTTGCTGTCTGCTATGTCAGTGGATGTCAGTGTTTCAGTCAGTATCACTAATGTTTGACCCTGACGAGATCACTGCTATGTGACCGTTATACCTGTTCAGGGCTTTATCCCACAACTAAGCAAGAAACAAAGAAGGGAATTGTTTCCATCTGCAGATGCTAAAAAGTAAGACGTGGAAGTATTGTTCATGTAGATCACTTATTTTTATCACACACTAGTCAAGAATATTCCTACTGAAGCGACAGCCAACGTCAGACCTCATCATTGAGCATCTGACTTTTCCCAGGAGAAAAGTTTAAGCAGGCATTAATTATAAATGCATGCATCTCCATATTTAGTGTTTGTGCCCACACCGGGCTTGACAGGAGGCCACCAGATGTGTGGTAAGAGCCGCAGTGGAAAGGGCTTCCCCTGACGGTTCCCTCTCGGTGCGTGTAGGGCTCTGTGGATAATCATCAGACTCGATTTCACTCTCCTTTGATTTAAATCATACTGTCGCTTCTCTTTCAGAACTGGCTGGACCCTGCTAAGGAAATTAAAAAGCAGATTCGAAGTAAGTTCCCTCGGATGTTTGGATGTGTTGCGGTGACGGTGTTTAAGAGGGGGTGTTGTGTGAACTGGTGACCCGCGCTCAGATGCGCATGGCAAGAAGAGTGGTGGTTCAAAGGCTGATTGGGAGCTGAAATTCGGTCTGACACTTCACTCTGGCTCCAAGAGGGCCCGTTTTAGTCATCACAACTCAGAAATTAAAATGACTTTGACAGGTGACCTGTTCCTTGCCTGTCCACAGATGTGAAATGCAATTTAATCAGGTTTTGCGGCACTTACCACTTAATCATTTAAAGTTCCAAACTTAATTATTAATGTTAAAACCGTTGCCAATGTATAAAAGCCATACTGAAATTAACCATGTGATGGTTTTGAAAGTGGGTAAGAAACCAGTTTGTTGTTGTTGGGAGCCTTACCTCACTCCCTAAAGAACAAGAGATGTACATTGCTACTTGGCTTGGTGGTTACATATTTGTAGATCCTAGCCTTGAGGAAGCTGAGGCAGGAGGATCACAAGTTCAAAGAAATAGAATGAGATAACAAAAAGTGTCTGTTTCCTAAATGACAAGACGATTTCATGAGCATATCACAAAACTGCAGCATAAATAGCTAATAATATTTAGGTAAGTTGCTAAATCTAGTGATTAGATGCAAATTAAAATGAGACATTTTAATTTTTCACTTATTGGTATTAGTGAAAATTTCCCAAGTTTACTGTGTTTTTAAAATAATCTTTACTGGCAAGTGCATGCTGCATCAGTAGAATAAGATCTCTCAGAGAATGGGAATCAAGCCGATGAATACAACCTACAGATTTATAGAAATTCTGACACTGGAATTCCTGTTCGTGTGTTTTATACATCCACACCAAATCGTAAAACCTTACAGTCTACTACATAATGTGGATAGTATATTTATAATACAGTCTGCTACATAATGTGATTAGTATATTTATAATAAGGCAATTTATGATACATAAGAACATGATATATAGCAGTTTATGATATAAAACACTGTAGAATTTTAAGATTTGACAAGCATTGAAGATTAAGATGAGAAGCTTTTCATGAGACAGTTTTCTGATTATCAGAAACTTATAATTTGAAATACTGCAGGGTATACAGGAATGTTTACGTCATTGTGTTGGGGGTATTTCACTTCCTGTTTCCCACAAGGCCATTCTCTGAGCACAGGCAGGGTGGTCTGCTCCTCTGAAGTTGTCTCTCTTCCGAGACTCTTTATTTGTTGCGTGTCTTCCTGCTCGCCCACTCCACCCACTCCTCCCCCTCCCCATCACCAGCAGCTCTAACCTCTCTTTTGCTTTTTATTTGGGGTCTTGATTGGTATATGGATTGTATTATTGTCTCCTTAAAATTGCCCTTGTTTGAAACTGCCCTGAAAGACCTGGAAGTGATTCCAGGAAAGGCTCAAGAATGTGACCTTTGCAGTAGTGATCATCACCATGACATTGCACGTGTGCACGTGCGCGCGCGCACACATACACACACACACACACACACAATACTAGGACCACAAGAATGCTTACTAAACACCAAAGGTTCAACACAATATTTCAAGTCTCAGGAATGAAAATCTCTGGTATTAAGCTTAGAAATTTGTCATAGCCACACATTGGGGTGACATCTGTTGGGGTCTAGCCTCAAGGGGTTCATAATTTCCAGGGTAGGGGCGTGTGGGTTAGAAATGTTGGGCAGAATAAACCAAGGTACAAAAGAAATACAGAGACACAGTATAGTACTGGAGGGCAAGCCAGTGCATACTGAATCCTGAATTCACCTGTGTTTGTTTTCCATATGCTTATACACCCCAATCCAAAAATGGGGAAGAAGGCAAAAGACTGCTTTAACATGACACAAAGGACAAACAGAACTGTTACTTGCTTCAGTACTTGAGATATCAAGCCACTATTTCCTAGTTAAGCTTTCTGATGTTTTAGGCAGGACATGCAGCCACTACACCTTAGACCAAGTATCCTGTAGACAGCTACTCCCTGGGTCAAACCTCCTGTCTTATCCTTGAAGGTGCGGAATAGGCTTGAATTCTCTGACCTTTGGTCAAGGTGGAGTGGATCCACCTCTATGGGGCCATCTAATGTCCAAAACACCAGGTAACCACACCCTGGGTCAGGATATTTTGTTTGTAGCCACTCCTTAAGTCAGACTTCTTGTCAATAACTTGGAAAGAGCATGGGTAGGTTGTAAGCTGTCTGACCTTCAGTCAGGGTGGAGTGGACTCACTTCTGTGGGCCCCCACAGAAACTTTCATTTTTCATAACACTTCCAGTGCATTTAGGCTCACTGTCCTTTGCAGACTGATTTGTAGGATGAAGGTTTCGTATTGGCATGCATTGCTTATCCTTCCTATTGATTACTGATTAGTTTCCAACCTTCAATTGTCACTCCAGCAATTTTATTATAAAACGGTTTGATCATGCTGCAGGACTTGCCGTTGAAATCAAGGCTTACTTGAAGTAGATGAAAATCATGAAAGAGCAGTGAGTCTTCTTTCCATGAGGAATCCGTTGGTTCGAGTCCTCTTGCTTGCTATAAAGACAGCCCCTGTTATCAGCTCCCTGTTGGCAGACACCTAAAGGGGTCTTGTTTTAATAACAACTGACCAAGAATCAATAGGAACGTAAAAAAAATAAGACTGTAGAATGACAAAAAGAGACTTTTGAAACAGTAGAAAAACAATCACTAAAAATATATTTAAATGACAGATATTTATGACTTATAATTCTCAAAGCTTCGTATGGCTTGAAGATGGCATTAATTACCCAATAACAGCTGGCAAGATGCTTGCTTGCTCTTAGGCATGAGGTAGACGGTCGTTCAGAGAATAAACTAGAAGGTATGAGTGGTGCTGTGGTGTCGACGACAGAGTGTAGAAACTGACAAAGCCAAGCATCTCTCCAAGTGCAAGAGAAGGAGCTAGGCAATGTGTGCGGTGGGGCTTCTCTGTCCAGACTGTTTGGGGATGACTTGTGGAGCATACGGAGTTTCCAAAAGTCATTTCACAGGCGGGAGAAGCTTGGGCGGAAGATATGGAGAGGACTGGACAAGTAAGAGCTGTTCAGGGGTCACAGAGACAGGAATGAGAGCAAACCTGTGGCACGAATAGGAGTAAACTTTTGAGAGATTTCCCAGATGCTCCTAGAGGCGATGCTAAAGACCTTCAGTGTGGCTCTTGACTGGAGGAACTGACACAGTGTCGCAGAGAAGGGGTGCCCAGGAGCCCATAATCACTGTATTTTAAAGCCTAGAGAAATGACAAGGTGAATAAGATGAAAGAAAGAAAGAGAGAGAGAGAGAGAGAGAGAAGAAAGGAGGGAGGGAGGGAGGGAGGGAGGGAGGGAGGGAGGGAGGGAGGGAGGGAGGGAGGAAACGAGCATGCTCTGCTTCGTGTTTATGTTGGTGCAGTCACTCGGTACTGAAATGTTGCCTCAGTGTGCCGGATAGCATCTCACACTGTAATAGGATACACGAGAGAGTCTATGTAAAGGAAAAATGGTTTGTTTTAGTCTGCAGTCCTGTGGTCGCTTGGCTCACTTGCTTCCAGGCCTGTGACTTGGCAGTGCTTTGTGGCAGGGAGAGTGCGGCCCTAGAAAGCTGCCCGGACTGAGGGGTCCTCACTTTTCTAACAATGTCCCTCCTCTAACTCCCATGAAGCTAGGACTCTATAACTGAATTAATCCAGTCATGGAATTAGAGCTGTCGGTACCCAATCACACTCCAGAGGTCCCACTTGAGCCCAGCTTTGGTGAGGACCGAGCCTTCAACATGAGCTTTTAGGAATCATTTTCAATCCAAACCGCAGCACTCAGTAAATCTGGGTAATACCTTAAGGCTGGATGTGTACAGGCAGTGCGGAGAAAGGAGTGGCCAACATCTGCCTGACACTTCTGCTGCTGGAGACGACTTAAAAGATGTCATGGGCAAAGCATGGTACAATATAAAAAAGATCCGTGTAAGTCATGGGTGGGGGTTGGGTGGTGTCTGCTCGATGCACTCAGATATCCGCTGCATCGACACTCTTGCTGAGCAAGCAAGCAGTCTTCAGCAGCCAGGGGTGCCGCCCATTTATCGAAAGCAATATTCGCTACGACAAACCCTTCCCATAAAATAAACAGATGTTCGCTAGTCCCTTGACATTTATTGTAACGGGGTTTGGTCTGCAGTGACAGAGCAGAAAGGACTGAGGAGATGGGAGTTCTGTGCTGTTGGTATGTGCCCTATCGAGAAATTGGTGGCAGTAAATCTAGCCAGTTCCCATTATCTGATACAAAATTACCCATCAGTTGCTTCCCTCCCCCTTTGCCAGAGGCTTATTTGATCACGAGAAAAGGAGAAAAGTTGGTACATTTCCATGCATGTAAATGACTTGGTTGGGGACAAGATTTGAAATTAAGTTACCTATAAGATTCACTTAGCAGTGACCAGAGGGTGTCTGGTGTTGGCGCCTGGATCTGAGGGACTTGGAACCTGAATTCAGATCCTAAGTTGCTCGCAGTTTCCTAAGAATTTGTCCTGATGTGTGTGCCCTACCCCTACAGGTGGTGCTTGGCATTTCTCATTCAATGTGAAATTTTACCCACCAGACCCTGCCCAGCTCTCAGAAGACATCACCAGGTATTTGAAAGTTGGCTATGGCAACAGAGGGCATGTTGGGGGAGCCGCACATCTCCAGGGGAGTGGTCCAAGGGAGAGTCTGCACACATCTGGGCCCCTTACAGTCATCATCACTCAGTTGGCAAACAAAAGCCACTAAATGAGTGCAAATATGAGATGCCAGGAGGTGCCAGGTCCTCTCTCTTCACAGTTGAGTCCTCAGAGATAGGCTTCTGTTTCCATCTCCCTGACCTCGTGGAAAAGCACTCAGAGTTGAGATTCAGTCACCCACCCGCCACCACCAAAATGGATGGGATTCAGCCATAAATGGCGCAGCAGCACTGAGTGGTCCTGCTTTGGAGCCTAAATTACAAATATCTTTCTAAGCTTACACTCTGCACGTAAGCAACCTGGTACTTCACAGCTGTTTAACAGCCAGAGAGAGATTCAGGGAGGGGGAAGGGACCCCCATAAATACATTTAAGAGTTTACTTGCTTTCACATGTACATAAAAAGGGAAAGAGGATATTAAGAAAAAAAATCTAACACATAAATATTCCAGTTTGGAGGTTGAACTTAGAGTGTGAAAGGGATTCCCTTTACAGACCTACACTGTGTAACTTAGTCTGTTCTTACTCCTGTCACAAAATACCAAAGACTGTGGTTTACAATAGAAATTCACTTGATGCATTCTGGAGACCCGCAGTTGAAGACATTGGTGTTGGTGTGCACGTCCGATGAGGGTCTGTTTCAGAGTTGGAGGCTACCAGCTTATTACTGTGTCCTCCCCAAGAGAGTTGCCCTGTGGCCTTTTTCAAACCACTAATTGCATTTATGCAGGCTCTACACTCCTGATCTGATCATCTGTCAAAGGCCCTGCCTCCCAGCCCATCACACGGGGCGGGGCTAGCATTTCAGCATTTGAATTCAGGGGTAGAAGTGGGACACAGATGTCCAGGACCATCATTCTCCCTTTGCTAGCCTTTGTAGATATTTCTGCCCAGTGCAGTGAGGTGATGACCAAAGTGACTTAGAAAAGAAATTGCTTCAAACAGTTGCTTCAAACACTTGCTGCACTGAAAAAATACTAAAAATCTTTGAGAAGAGTTAACGATTAGTTCCAGGGCATTTCTTTTATATTTGCCAGAAATCAGAAAATTAATTCTTTGTCTATATAAAGACACTTCTGCTCGGGATTAAATACTTAGTTATGACTAATTGTGTGGTTATAGACCCCACATGTGCTTGAACTTATAAATTCGTGCACAGTTCCTGTCCACTATGCGGTGTCTGTAGAACCTGTGGTGTGTGTAAGAACTCTAATATCTGAATTCCATAGACTACCCATCTGTCAGTGGCTGAACTTGCTTCCTGGAGGCCTGCAGACTTCTCTCTTGCATGGAGAGTAAACAGCTACAGCCCTTAAAGCTCGTGGGTGTCAGCACTTACCCTCAGGATTTAACTGTTAATCTTTATTTAATTCTTTTGATTTTATATTGCCGAATCTGTGAATCTCAAACGGAAGATAGATCAACTACTGATGTAGTTGCTTTATGACATCATGGCAGAGCTATGTGAAAATGCTTTTATATGTCTCCCACTTAAAACTTCCCCTGTAGTGATAAGAGTCCCAGATTTCAGGCAGGAGATTTTTATAGAACTTGAATCAGCTAAATTCCAGGAAGATATCACACTTAAATAAATAAATAAATAAATAAATAAATAAATTAGTAGAAAGTATTTGTTCTTAGAAATGCAGCCACTGCTTTTAGGCATAAAGCAAAGAAAACCAGCCTACGATTCACAATCCCAGAGAACCTAAGAGAGACATACATAGATCTAATCTACATGGGAAGTAGAACAAGACAAGATTTCCTGAGTAAATTGGGAGCATGGGGACCATGGGAGAGGGTTGAAGGGGAGGGGAGTGGAAGCGAGGGAGCAGAGAAAAATGTATAGCTCAATAAAAGAAAATAAAAAATATTTTTCAAAAAAAAAAAAGAAAAGAAAAGCAGCCACTGAGAATAGAGTTCCTGAAACACAGCTGTTGGGTTATCTGAGATCAGCATGGTCATATGCAAAGACCTGCCATCAAAATCTTAGAAGGAGCCCTCTCTGAAGGCTGCATGGGGGCTAGTGGTTTTATATAAGAACATCCCTTTATATTATAGTTTGCTCCGTCTGATTCCCGAGAATGTGTAAAACTAGGAAAATCCATTTTTAAATGTTTTTAACTCTGCGCTTGACTGATAAAGCCTTGTTTTATTATGAAGAGTTCCTTCTTGTAGGTTCCTTAAGACCATTTGTACCCATAGTCCCTCCTTATATAGACTGACATAATATAAATCTTATACACTTTATCTCCTTAGTTGAAATCATTATGACAGTATGCAGTTGTGTCCTTAAAGAGGTTACTGGCCTGGGAGAACTTCTTTATAAATACTAAATGTTGTTCTTTTTTTTTCTTTTCCTTAATTCCTCAGAAATCTCATACATGATTGCAATGTTTTTATAACATGTTCGCCCTGCACAACCCCTACCAACTCCTTTCCGTGTGTCCTAACGCCAGTTTGCTCTTTGTCCTTTCGGCCCCCGGAAGGTACTACCTCTGCTTACAGCTGCGTGACGACATTGTGTCTGGAAGGCTGCCCTGTTCCTTTGTGACCCTGGCCCTGCTGGGCTCCTACACAGTGCAGTCAGAACTCGGGGACTACGATCCCGATGAGTGTGGGAGCGATTACATCAGTGAGTTCCGCTTTGCACCAAACCACACGAAAGAACTGGAGGATAAGGTGGTGGAGCTGCACAAGAGCCACAGGTCAGTGTGGAAGGCATGTGTGCATCCATTGTACACTTCTCAGAGCCACAGGTCAGTGCAGAAAGCCATATGTACCCATTGCACACTTCTCAGGGCCACAGGTCAGTGTGGAAGGCCCGTGTGCATCCATTGCACACTTCTCAGAGCCACAGGTCAGTGCGGAAGGCCCGTGTGCATCATTGCACATTTCTCAGAGCCACAGGTCAGTGTGGAAGGCCCATGTGCATCATTGCACATTTCTCAGAGCCACAGGTCAGTGCGGAAGGCCCATGTGCATCATTGCACACTTCTCAGAGCCACAGGTCAGTGTGGAAAGCCATGTGCATCCATTGCACGCTATTCAGGTCCCCAGCCAGGTTTGGGGTCCAGGGGCTGATAATGGGGCAGAGACCACATGTGGTTAAGCTGATAGCAGTAAAGTTCCTCTCAGAACATCCAGGCTTCCTTTTGCGAGTGCTCCTACAAAACTATCTGTATCATGATTATTTTCTTGTGTATTTGCTAAGAATTTCTCACCCAGCACACCTAGGAGCAGACATGTTTCAGAATTCAGATATATTCAGACTATTTGGATAGTTATATGATGTAGTAACATATCTTTGGGATGAAACAAGAGTCTAAATATGAGATTTCACTTATGCTCCATAAACATTTGATCTGCATGACCTCCAGGTGGATTCATACAATATTTTTAGTACGCGTTGAGGGTTGTATCAGTGCTTTAAAAGGTGCAGATTTTTGGAGCGTTTCAGCTTTGGAATTTTTGAATTAGGGATGCTCAAACCCGTGTCTGCTGGTCTCCCAATGAAGGCTTTCTTACACAATAGCAGGGAGCGGAGTGGGAGACCGCAGCCCTACCAGATAGAGGGAAAGCAGCTGAGTGACATGCAGGGCAGACGTGGCTAATTGCTCTTCGTTTTCAGTTCTAATTGATTGGAAAAGCTTACCGCTTACTTTTTTCTAATCAGAGGAATGACACCCGCGGAAGCTGAGATGCATTTCCTGGAAAACGCCAAAAAGCTCTCCATGTATGGGGTAGATTTACATCATGCCAAGGTAAGCATTTTCAAACCCTAGTCTACTTCGTTATTGGAATTTGAACTTCATTTAGTGTAAATGAAGACCTCTATGCTTCAAACCAGTGTGCCTTTGAAACCCCGTTCCATGTTAAAACAAAGAGTGCTCATCTTTGAAGCTAGGTTCACGGCTCAGCCGTCCATTACTGCTGTGGCTACGCCTCCCGGAAGACAGCCAAAGATGAAGTCTCTGTTGCCTGTTGATTCCACAGTAACCTTAACCCTGACCTCCGAGCCCTACCTCTCTGTGCCTCCCTGACACAGATGTATCCCCTACTCTGCACTGACATGCCCTTTGTGCCCCCAGTACCCTGCTTCTGCCCTTTCTCTGAACATAACCTCCTCTCTTTGTCTGGAGAGCCCCACCCTTCTCTGTTTGTCTGTCTGTCTGTCTGTCTGTCTGTCTGAAGTTTGCCATTTGTCCAGTGCCAAGTGTTACATCTTCTATGTGTCACGTACTGGTTTTGCCCCTGTTTTAAAGCCCTACTAAGCGTTCAGTGAACTGGGGTTAAATTTAAAGAATTCGGGCTCTAAGGTTTAATCTCTCTGACATAAGAGTTCTTTAAAAGTAGTGCAGCTGAAAGTGGCCACCCAGGACAAGGTTGCCTTACCGACCTGTAAAGGGTACAGTGATGGAGTGCATGAGCTGCACCTTGGGAAGGAAGAAGTTGGGGTTCAGCCACAGGAGGGTTGCAATCGTGGTAGAAGATAGAGTAGCTCTGACTCCACGTCGTGCTTTTTGTAAAATTTCCTTGTCAACGTTGAGAGGATGAGTCCATGTCTCCACATTACTATTTAGACAGCTGTGGGCAAACACACTGTTAAAACACAGAGACGCACTTAAAACATTTATCAACAAAACATGTGAAGTCCGTTGGGGCTCTGGAGATGGGAGCTTGTATCTTAGCCTTGCTCCAAAGGTCAGTCCTGAAAGATCGTGAGTAGTTTCTTCTGGCTGTCACTGACAAGATAATACCAGTCCTGTAAAGGAGTAAGGATTTGACCCCTGACGGATGTCTCCAGTCTCACGATCTGAAACTCAAAAGAATGTGTGATTGCAGGCTTCTAAGGGAGCAAGTCTCCTTTAAATTCTGAGGCCTAAAGATAAAGAGATTTTAGCTGGCTGATCAAGTTCAAGGAAACATAACACCATGATAAACCAAAAGAAGGAAGTCTGTGCTCTATCTATAAGTCCTGTTGATAAGTGGGGGAACACTTGCGTTGACGTTTGGGGAGCAAGGCAAATCTACAGTGAGATTGGGCAGGAAAATGGTAGACGTCTGGATTTGTTGTCTATGTGGTTTGATTGGCGGTGTCTTTGCATCACCCTGAGCATCATGGAGGACAAGCACTTCTAAGTTAATGTACTAGTAAGATCTCTATGAGCATGGCAGGGGCTCCTGCCCGGGGTATGCCGGTATATAAAATGCCAAGCTCCTTGACATTTGTCGGTGATCACAGCAGTGAGTTCCTTTTTCATTCATTTTTTTTCCTTATGCCAGCTGTACATTTGGGTCATGGTTTCAATAAAACTAAGGACATACAGTGAGATTTTATTTTAAATCCTCTTCATGTTGTTTTTTTTTTTTCCATTTGGCTAAAAAAGGTGAGGAAAAGATCATGGAAAGATAGTGTGAGGGAATGTGGCATGACTTTTGTGTTACGTCATGCACTGTGAGTCCTTTACTACCCAGAAATAAAGATTAGTGCGTCCTTGGGGAAGTACGACTCAGGATGTATCATTGCTACCCGGAAAAACCAAGGCACTTAACATTACAGTACCTACTGAACTGGAATAGACGGCTGCTTTTTCTTTAATAATATGATTTGAAATTATGTCAATTAAGAATAATGACTTAGGGAAGCAGAACGCAGCCTGTTACACGATTTTATCTGAATATTAAACATAACAAATGGGTCAGTTGTAGACTCCATTTTCTCATGAAGCCGTGCTCCATCCTGACAAGAAGGAAATTGACTGAATTAAATTAGTGCTAATTTCTGGTCGTCAATGAGCCACTTCTCTTGTGTGGATGCCATGAGTGTCTTTGGGCTTAAGATCCCCTTAAACGTTCTGGATTGAGATCTCAGACTCCAGAGCTCATCATAAAGAATAAATCCCCATATTTGTTGATGATCTTGTATTTGGGAAGCCTATCCTAAATAATTTGTTTTCTCTTAGGAAATCTATATGTACTTGTTTGTCAAAATCCATCTTAATAGGCTTTGTCAAAGTTATCTATTTGATGTACGATTACCGTGCGTGCGTGCGTGTGTGTGTGTGAGTGTGTGTGCGTGTGTGCATGCGTGTATGTGCGTGCGTGTGTGTAGTCCTATCAGATGTCCTATGGATGAAACATGAAAGGACAGTAGCAGTGTGTAGTGACTCTGAGTGGCCGGAAGGACTAGGTGTGGTAATACATAGTGGCAAAGGCAGGAAGACTTGAGAGTTGTGTAGACTAGAGCTACACAACAAGATCTCAGAAGTCTGTAGGTCAACACTAGCGCAAAGCTCCAGGTTAAGTCCTTGATGCTGCAGGAAAACACAAAGGAATGAATACAAATGGATTCAAGCGATAACAGAACTCTTTGCCCTCATCGGGACAGGCTGACTGTCACACCCAGGTCTGTGTGCAGCTAGCACGGTGGGCGTATGAATGCCACCCTAGAGAAACGCTCCAAGGTGGGCAAGGGAAACTTTAATATCAAGGCGCCATGAGATTATCTCAATCAGTGGCTATAACAGAAATTGTATTACAGAAATATTCTTTGTTGCCGGGCGGTGGTGGTGCACGCCTTTAATCCCAGCACTCGGGAGGCAGAGACCGGCGGATCTCTGTGAGTTCGAGGCCAGCCTGGTCTACAAGAGCTAGTTCCAGGACAGGAACCAAAAGCTACGGAGAAACCCTGTCTCGAAAAAATCCAAAAAAAAAAAAAAAGAAGAAATCTTCTTTGTTGCTGTAGTTAATGAGCTATAGACCTTCATATTTTCATTTTTCATTCACCTTTACTCCCAACAAACTTACTGACCTTGATACCCACTAGGCAGGCCCTGTGCTGGCCAGTTAGAGGGGCAAAGCAGAGTCCAGTCCTAGCCAGCTAAGTCTCCAGGGAAGGGGAGATGAGGGGAGACTCAGTCATAGCACCACAGATTAACAGACGTGGAGGGGATGCCGGCCATTTAAGGGAGCCACACACAGCGAATGCATAGGAAGCAAGGTGTGGGCCTTCCCTTAACTTCTCTGTGAAGGGCGCTGTTTTCTTTATGCTCAGTGACATAAGAGGCGGTGAGAATATAGAGAATAATGAAAATGGTTTTAATATCCTTTTCCTCTTTGGATAAAGGCATGTATGTATGTCCAGAGAAAATGGCTCAAAGAGCAGCTATGAAAACAGTTCCTCCCCCTGCCAGCCTGTCTTCTTAAGCGCCCTCCTCCAAGTGGCCTTAGGAACAGACTAGCTGGTTTCCAAGGACCAACACCCGGTGCCTTCGGGTGCAGAAGGTTACAGGTTCTCAAGTTGCCCCTTCAGATTAAAGCCCCTACCAGTGCAGGTTACATTATAATAAAAAAATCCCTTATTATAATATAAAATCCCATATTATAATATAGAAGCCTGACTTCAAATCATTTCACCTTGTGAAATAAGTTGGTATCAAATAAAGTATCAAGGTAAAAATGTTTTATTTTAAACTATCGGTTTTTTTCTCAAAATTTAATGTTTTCAGAGAAAGGCTTTTCATTCTGGAAGCACACAGCTCTTTTTTTCATGGTGAGGGTCATAGAAACCTCCCACCACATAGGAGGAGGAGGTTCTGCTGCTGTTTGGTCTCTTTCGCTGTTCCCTCTCCACTCCCCTGGTACGACACAGTGACTCCAAGCTGGCAGGCACAGGCCAACTACTAGACAGAGTCTTACGTGTCACTTCCTGGGCGGGACCTGCCTGTGAAGAAGCTTCCTGTGCAACTCACATGCGTTCTGAGGCCATCCGGTCTTTCATCAGTCAAAGCCACCACAGATGTACATATTACAGATTCCGTGGATAAAGACGTTCAAAGGGGACAGACGTTACAAGGACACCTCTTAAGCCAGGGTGCTGAGTGACTCCATGCCTCAGAATTTCACAGTAAAGACTGTGTGTGTGTTTGTGTATAAGTGTGTGTGCGTGTGTGTGGATGCACTCTGTGTGTAGTATTAGTCTATAAGTCTCATATACTTGGGTGAATTGATTTAACTTCACCAGTCCCCTCCCATAGTGAAAAAATGCCATCATTAAAATGCTATTATGTCGTAGTGGTGTTTTTTAAAAATTGCAGCAGTATTTTTCATATTTAAATTAGTCAATTATAACTTCTGCCATGGAGTTCTAGACCTTGTACCTGCAGAAAATGGAAATAAGCGATGTACTGCTCCATTGTGTCTTCCAGGATTCGGAAGGAGTGGAAATTATGTTGGGAGTCTGTGCGAGTGGTCTATTGATCTACCGTGACCGGCTTCGGATAAACAGATTTGCTTGGCCTAAGGTCCTAAAAATTTCATATAAAAGGAACAACTTTTACATTAAAATCAGGCCAGGAGAGGTAAGTACATGCATATTTTTCACAGGCTTTGGGAAGAAGGGTCCCAGGTGCGTGAAGAAATATAGACTGTTTGCGGGTTCTAAGCATTGTGGAGCAGGGAGAATTATGTCTCAGTGCCTCTGAGAGTTCGGTGTGGGTCTCTCCAGCAAATAGTAACAAAATGTTCCCTTCTTTTTAGGTTATTCGGGCTTTTTTAACCAGCTGCATATATTAATGAAAAAACTTTTAAAATCATATTTTAATGTAGAATCAAGACTCTTGCCTATTTTTCATATACTTCAAGCTGTGGTTAAGAGCTCTCTTTCTCTGTGTCCTGTTATAATCGCACCCCCATGTTTTCTCCTATAGATCATGCTACTCCCTTGAGCCAGTAGCTTCAAGAGAGCATGCTTTAAAGTACAGACATTGGAGCAGAGTTCTGAATGTGAATTCTGTAGCTTTTTTATTAGAGAAACTAATAATAATAATTGTTAATACTCTTTAAGCAATAACCTACACAATGACCCTGCATCTTCCTTAGCGATTTGTACGTAATAAGCTATAAATGCCTGCTCCTCAACACACTCTTAGGAAGTAATTAATAAATTAATAGATTTTAATAATACCTAAAATTTCTAATGGGTGTAATTAGTATATTAAAGGCTGTCAAGCCTCATAGATCCCTACTCCCGTATGTCTCTGAACACACTCTGATATAATACAAAGATCAGTTCTTAAGATTTTACCTCCCCACTGGAGTGTCTGTGTGGAAAATCATGTTTAATAATTAAAGTCTACGGATGTAGAAATGGCTCTGAGGTTAACCTCACTTGTTGCTTGTGTAGAGGACCCAGATTCAATTACCAGCACCCAAATGGTGGCTCATAAGCATCTGTGACTCCAGCTCCAGGGAATCTGGTACGCTATTCCAGAAGTCTCAGGCACTGGTCATGAAAATAGTGCACATACACACATGTACACAAAACACTCACTTGTATGAAATAAACATTTTAAAGGTTTAAAATTGAAATAGAGGACAAGAATTCACATTATACCTGAAATTGCAGAGTTTTAAAATATAGTTCTTAAAGACTGTATGATAAACACTTAATGTATACATTCATTCATAAACAGACAACTTAGGTGAGCATGTTTTTGTTAGACCGTAGGTTGTACATTAGAAATGGATAAATATTATTTGTTCTTTCTTTTAAGGCATATTCTATTTATTTTCCATTGAGCAGAGAAACAGTGAGCAGTGTGTGACACACGAGACAGCGTCCTGTAGATGTGAGCAGTGTGTGTGACACATGAGACAGCATCCTGTATGTGTGAGCAGTGTGTATGACACACGAGACAGCGTCCTGTAGATGTGAGTGAGCAGTGTGTGACACACGAGATGGCGTCCTGTAGGTGTGAGCAGTGTGTGACACATGAGACGGCGTCCTGTAGGTGTGAGCAGTGTGTGACACACGAGACAGCGTCCTGTAGATGTGAG
>JABTXL010004243.1:977213-995678 GCA_025134845.1 Neodon shergylaensis
CGTCCTGTAGGTGTGAGTGAGCAGTGTGTGACACACGAGACAGCGTCCTGTAGATGTGAGTGAGCAGTGTGTGACACACGAGACAGCGTCCTGTAGGTGTGAGCAGTGTGTGACACACGAGACAGCGTCCTGTAGGTGTGAGCAGTGTGTGACACACGAGACAGCGTCCTGTAGATGTGAGCAGTGTGTGTGACACACGAGACAGCGTCCTGTAGGTGTGAGCAGTGTGTGTGACACATGAGACAGTGTTCTCTAGATATGATTGAGAGTATTGGTGGAGGTCAGATGGGAGCTGATGACGTGAACTAACACTGTGATCTGTGGAAGGTTTAAATAAGGAAATAACACCCAGGGGAAATATTTTGCTTTCCTAAATGTCACACTAAAATCCAACTACACAGTGTGACAATGAGTAGGGCCCAGTGGCTCAGAGGCTGTGGGAGGAGCGTGGAAGGAACATGTTTGCAGGAAGGTTCTGGGCAGAACTGGGAAGCTTTGGGCAGAGTGGGATGGAGGTAAAGGGTAAAGTTTGCTTTTCCTTCCCAAAGAGTCAGGTTTCTGTTCCCGTGAGTGGAACTGACAAATGGTTTTATACATGGAGGGACGGTTGGAGATATTTTTCAGAAAATCGTCAGGACTGAAATTCCATTAACGTGGACCCACTCCCTGCTCTTTGTTTTCTGAGTTAAAATTATTAACAGTTTGCCATTTTTTTTTAGCTTTTCAAATTTTAAGACACAAAGGGGAAGTGAAGTCAGAGACATCAGGCAATAAAGGTCTTTTAAAAAGTATCGAAATGACTCGGTCGCTTGGTAGGCTTGATGGGGTAAAGGCAGACTGTAAGGCTTAGTTCTTACATGGTAGACAGTAAGTGGTCACCAGCTGTATACAACTTATTGAAGGCTTTAGGCATGGCATAAATTTCCCACAGAACAGGACGGGTTCAAAAGGAAGTCCTTATAAGATCAGTTCGAGAGAGGGGTAGGCAGAAGAGCAACCACAGATTAGGGCCGAAGCAATGACGTGACAGTCTCTGTGGAAAGTGATCCGCTGGCAGTGCTGTGGGCTACACAGAGGGCGTGCAGAATGCGGGCCAGGGAAACGTGTGTTATCACGTCAGAGTTGGGAAGCCAGGGTGCATCAAGGCGATGGGTGAGTTATGAGAGGGGGCAGAGGGTGGCTCCTCATTGCTGAAGGATGGAAGAGAGGCTGAGTCAGGCTTTGGCCCTGGCAGAAGCAGGTGCAAAGGAACCTCTAGCCCTTATGCTCGTATTTGAGCTAAAAAGGCCAGCGGCGCACTAGCTCTGCAGACACTAACCAGAGCCAGGAGAACATCAGAATATGTCAGCAACCTGGGGGCTTCTCGTCCTGAGTTAAGAGCAGCAGAGACCTCGTCTCTTCCCACAAACGAGCAGCTAGAAGTGGAGAGGGGAGTGAGGCAGCTTTCCAAGGCTGGAAAGGGGAAACTAGGCCGGAAATAAGATGGCTACCATTTTAGAAAATAAGGCTGCACTTGGTAGGTGGAGGAACTTCCGGTGCTCTGGAGTTCTGTCGGGAAATAGAGTTGACAATGAATCTGACAACTTCAAAACACATAGTAGGGCCAGGCGGTGGTGGCGCGGCGCAAGCCTTTAATCCCAGCACTCGGGAGGCAGAGGCAGGCGGATCTCTGTGAGTTCGAGACCAGCCTGGTCTACAGAGCTAGTTCCAGGACAGGCTCCAAAGCTACAGAGAAACCCTGTCTCGAAAAACCAAAAAAAAAAAAAAAAACATAGTAGGGATAATGTGGAATATTCCCAGCATTAAATCCTGTACATGTCTGAGGTGACACCTCTGCCAGACATCACAGTGTGTAGCCTTTGAACTTCCACAGTATGCTCTAGAAATATGTACACTTATTATATGGCCATAAAGATTTTGAAAAGAAGAGAAATTCCTCCCTACATCTTCCACAGAAAATGAGATGACTCAGCAGCCCCTGGCCTGGCAGAGGCGTCCTGGTCTTAGGTGTTAGACACAGGACTAAAGGGTGGTGTTTACTCAGCAGCCACAGTTCTTATGAGGACCTTCTGGCAACATCAGTTTTCCCAATGACCACTGCAGGAATGGCCAGCGCAAAGGGAACTGGGAAAGGCAACTTTTGGCATATTTCCCAGTTCCTCCAGTACCTCAGCAAACAAGAAAAAGGGGTCCATGGGAATCCTATCTCACAGGCCTGCTTATAGGATGCGCTCACCTTGCTGATTTGCAGCATGAGTTACTTTTGCTGTGGAAACCAACAGTCATGTTGTTCTGTGCTTTGGGGTTAAGCCTTTATGTGTAAGGTGACCCTCTGCTGGCCTGCTGTATGACGTCTGCAGACAGCTGGGTGTGCTTCTATGAAAATAATACAAAAACATGATATAGAGGGACAGATATTTCATCTTGAGAGCTTAAATGGCTGACAAAGTATCATCTGAAGAGTCTCAGCAAGTTGGGAAATATGAAAATGTGTTCTGCCAGTGTGTTGAGTATAATATAGAGGTGTTATCAGTTAGTACTGTGTTATGTATAATATAGAAGTGTTATCATCAGTCGGTACTGTTAAACACCCGGGGCACCTCAGCAATATCACAGAGTGAAGCATCCACTGTGGAGAAAGGATATGTATTTCTATGTCTGCAATAGACTTTTTTTTTACATTTGTGTTAATTTTCTGAGCATTTTAATTCAAGTCCTCATGCCATTGACAAAACATGGAAACGTAATTTAAAATGAGATCAAGGCTAGTTGATCTCTGGGGGAATCCGCATGTCTCCCTGATCTGAGTTTAAACTGGGCTTCTACAGATTGTTGGCAGTTACCTGCACTTCAGGCCTGCTGAGGTGGTAGGTAGAAGATGGTTTAAAATGAGCGAATTCTGCACACCACAGCCGACTCGGTAATGAAAACAAGTATGATGGGCTGTAAGTCTGTAAAAATTTTGTGGAGTTTTTATTTATAGAATACCAAACTGAACTCTAATCTTCCTTGTGTGTGTGTGTGTTTTAAATATTTCAGTTTGAGCAGTTTGAGAGCACCATTGGGTTCAAATTGCCGAACCATCGGGCTGCCAAGCGCCTCTGGAAAGTGTGTGTAGAGCACCATACCTTTTTCAGGTAGGGGGCGAATGTTTGGGTTTCTTCCTAACAAAATTGGGAGCTGTTGGGGCCACCTGTACCAAGGGGGAAAAAGTGCAGGGGAAACATCATGAACTTTCTGTTCCTGTCATCACAAAGGTCACTGTTTCTCCTCTCTGTCGGCAGAGGGACACGGTGCATGCCTGCCACTCTACACATAGATGTCAGAGGACAACCTTGGGTATCCGTGCTCACCTCTCTCTGTGTTTAATACAGGGTCTGCTGTTCACTGCTGCCTACACCAGGCTGGGCTTCCCTGTCCCAGCTTCCTATAGACATGCTAGATCTACCTACCCTGCCCAGGTTTAAGTGGGTTTGGGGGATCCGAACTTGGGTTCTTAGGTTGTGTGGCACCCTCCCCCGCTTTGCTTCTTTTTTGAGACACAGCCTCTGTATAGTCCAAGCTATCCTAAGGCTCCCAATCCTCCTCCTCCAACCTCCTGAGAGCTGGGGTCATGGATCTATGCTCCCATACCCAGATCACACCGAGCTCCTTGACAGAAATCCTAAAAGAACATCTGACTAAATCTCAAGAATTTTCCTTAATTCATCTTGTGTTTTTGTCATTTTATTTCATAGTTTTCAAGTATCCTCTCTGTTCCTTCCGTGTGTGTGTGTGTGTGTGTGTGTGTCACGTCTCCATAGCCCAGGTTGACCTTGAACTCACTATGTAGCTGAGGATGACCTTGAACTTCTGTCACCATCTCCTAAATTCTAGGATTGCCAGCAGGTACCATCATACCTGACTTAATATTTATTTTATGTGCGTGTGTGTGTGTGTGTGTGTGTATAGTACTAGGAATAGAACCCAAGGCCCTGGCATACAAGGCAAGCATCCTGCCACCAAGCTATATCCCCTAAACATTCCTTTCTCTTCTGCCCAACCCTCTCTATTTTGCTTCAACTTCTGTATAATAACATTTCTAATTAATATATATTATGTTGACAGTGTTTCCTAAAATTAAAAATTAAACTCAGATTCATTTCATTACACATGCGTTGAACTTTTAGCACAAAAAGCAAAGCAATCGGCTTTGAACACCACCTGGGCATGCGTTAATTTTCCTGGTGTTTTCTTTAATGCCCTTAGATTATTGCTACCAGAAGCACCTCCAAAGAAATTCCTGACCTTGGGCTCCAAGTTCCGGTACAGTGGCAGAACTCAGGCGCAGACGAGAAGAGCCAGTGCGTTGATAGACCGCCCGGCGCCTTACTTCGAGCGCTCCTCCAGCAAACGTTACACCATGTCCCGCAGCCTGGACGGAGGTAGGCAATACTGACTGGCTCTCCGTAACTCTACCTCAGGGCGTGTGAAACAACGTGAGCTTTGGGTAAACAGGGTTACCCCATTGCACTCTGGGAAATGGATCCGCGCTACTGAATGTCAGGTTCTGCGCATTCCCATTTCCAAAGACTGACTGTGTCCGTTTGTTTTCTTGTGAGCTCATATTGGAGTACGTCAGTACTTAGGGGATGAGGGGTCTCGTCTTTTGCAGCCTGAACCTTTAGAAAACATCTTCATTCTGAATGCAGGCCTCACAGATCTAGAGTTCAGTTCTCTTCAGGGCAGAGCTTCGAGGATTAATAGGAAGAAAACTCTAAGCTAAATACATCTCTAAAAGTTAGAGAGAATGGGTGTTATCAGTCTGCTTGGGATGGTGAGAGAAAGCATCGCTGTAGCGAATGGCCATCTCCTGTCTAGTCAAACACGTGTGGCCAGAGATGACCCATCAGCTCCCCTCAGGGAAGCACAAGATCCTGAGTTTTCAGTAGGGGTGATTTCGTCTACAGTGTGGGTGGGATGTTATCCTTCATGGCAGAGAGCTGTGCTTTCTGCTCCAGGGTGTGCTGCAATAGAACATTTAGGACCTGGTTGTAGGCAAGGCTCTGGCCTCTAACTCAGCGCCTGGCCAAGGGTGGTTCATAGAAAACTCATCCCGAATGAATAAAGAATTCGACATTTCTGAAAGGCATGCACAATTTTAATAAGTAAGCCTAAATGGAAAGGGGAAATTAGATTGCCTGGGGCCCTCTTAACTCATCTGTATTTTTCAGCTGCTCCTTCCTTGTTGGGTTTCAACTCCCCTCAACACATTCCTCACATCCCTGGTTAAGAAACAGCCATGTTTGTACTGTGAGGCTGTGTTGTATATATTGCTACTGGTGTAAAAAACAAGAATCATCTAGATACACAGGAAAATGCATACCACAGCCCGGGCTCTGCGGCCCTCAGTTTTAGACATGTGGAAATGGACATAAGACCACCTTCAGCAGGGTTGTTATGAAGAGCAAAGAGAGTGTATGAGGGAGAATTCCCAGTGTTTATATAATTGTCACTGTGACTATGCTGATAATTACTCTCAAAGGCTTTGTAGGCAGGCCACAACTTTAATTACAAACAGCCCTCATATCCGAAGGCTCTGAGTCTATAGAAAACCAAATGCAGATTGAAAATATGGGTTGAAAATATGAGAGACTCCAGGGTGGGTGGGGATTAAACTTACCAAACAGGCTCAAGACCCTAGGTTCAGTTCTGTCCCCAGCTGATAGACGATGGTAGACAGACATACAGACAGCTGATAGGTAACTATAACATTTCCATTATAACACTATAATTTCTTCCCCTTAAAAAAATCACATCCATATTGATGCACAAAGGCTGTTTTCTTTCATCATTCTCGAAACCACGCAATGTGATAACGACTTACATATCATCTTCATAGTGTTCAGCATTAAAAGCAGTAGAGATAGTTTAAACACAACAGGCCGATGTGCAGATTGTATGTAAAAAGTATGTCATTTTCGGTAGGGACTCGAGCATCTCCAGATTAAGTATCCAGAGAAGTCCTGTAACAATCCACAAGAGATGTCAAGAGAGAATGCTGCCATTTTGTATCTTTCGATATTTCTAGACCCAAGACCATTGGCAGTCAAATGAAGACGTGAAAATCTCCACGTTAACACCAAAGCTTTTCTGTTCTTTAGTCTGCTAAAAATCTGTATGTTCTCTGAGTCGGTATCTGAGGACGTTCCGTAGAATCATGCCTTTCTTTCTGCTGAATGCCGCTCACTTTGTTCAGTGGCATGCGCCCGAGGGATACGGCTGTTGTTGTCACTGTTGTCTTCCTTCGTGGCCTTTGTGTGAAAATGATTGTTGAGCAAACAGAAGACAATTGTGAAATCAATGTACTAATATCATGCTGTCTCTTCCTTTCTGCCCCAAAGTGATGTTAGTATGTGTTGTCTCGCTCTTTGTTGCCCTGCCAATTCTAGAATGTTTTCTGCTGCAGCGCCGAGTGCCATGTCTGCATGCTGGAACATTCAGCTGCTTTTTCACGCGACAGCGGCCTGTTTATAACAGCATAACCGGCTGCTAAAATAGCGAGCTTTTCATCAACATAAAGGGGCAGAGAATATCTTAGTGAAGGGTTTCATTCAGAATCCTTTCCTGTTTTGTTTTTGTTGGTGCTTTAAAAGCCGTATCTTTGTCTGTGATCAACTGTGGGGTGTTTGAAAAGAAGCGTTTATAAATTTCAGTGTGTTTTTTTATGAGATCTAAGCCCTAAAAGAATAACTAGCAAAATTTAATATTGATCATAATTAAGCCCTGAACTGAATGAAGCATCTTTTACTAAGACAACAGCCGGGATGAGGGGCTGAACCTCATCCCTATGCTCACGTGTTTTGCCTCGCATGGTCTAGCCAGGATGAGGGGCTGAACCTCATATCCCTATGCTCACCTGTTCTGCCTCTGCATGGTCTAGCCGGGATGAAGGCTGAACCTCACCTATATTTGCATATTCCGCTTCTGCATGGGTTTTGACTGCTAGCAACGTTTGTCTTGTTCTCCCCAAAGAGTCGAGGTGAGAATGAAGTTCACATGCATATCCTCGTGGCAGTCTGTTTCAAGTGTGTTGGAAACGAAAACATCTCCTTACATCAACTTGGAGGAAAACCCTTCTAAATTATAACCTCTGCCGAAATTAGTAAATTTTGTTACTGTGCTTTGAGCATATTGTGTTGAGTATTATGGAGAGTGATGAACTTTTCAACATTGAAAAATAATACAGAAATAATCCATTGCTCCTTTGGTGACTGGCACTTCCGTGGATATGCTCTAAGTCACGTGATTAGAGTATTTGCTGTAGATACTGCTGTGAATTGTTGAACTGGGTATGAATCTGGTGTGAGTGCCCAGCCAATGCTCCCAGGGGGTAAAGCCAGCCTCCATATGCTCACTGGGGATTATGAGAACGTTAGGCGCTATTCTAGGGTTCAAGACGTGGGCATTTAAATCATTTGAAAACACTGGTCCAGGTAATGCAGATAGTGCTTGGGTAAAAGTCCCCGCAGCTCGCCTCCGCCCCATGCAAACCAGCCTGCTACTTTACACTGGTGTTTTTCTTCTAGCAGAGGTGCAGTGTGGCGTTGTTGTTCCGTCTTCTGACTTATCTCTTTGGGATTCTATTTCCCCCGATTGTATTTGCTTTTAGCCTCAGTGAATGAAAACCATGAAATATACATGAAGGATTCTATGTCTGCTGCAGAGGTTGGCACAGGCCAGTACGCCACAACAAAGGGCATCTCTCAGACCAACTTGATCACCACTGTGACTCCAGAGAAGAAGGCTGAAGAGGAGCATGGTGAGGAAGAGGACCGGAGGAAGAAGACCGAGGAAGCCACCCCCGTCCCAGCCCTCCGGCTCGAGGGAAAGGTACAGTTCGCGGCTACCTTCTTGAGCTGTAATCATCATTACAAACAGCTCGGTGGTTCTGAGACGGTAGACCGGGGAGCTCGAAGGTGGAGGAGCGTTCAGACGCCAGCACTGATCATGTTCATGCTGGGGTTTACATTATTATTATTATTTCAGCATAGTCTCGTAAAGTGGTTTTCTTAACTGTTTGGAATATTTTAACAAGGAATGTGTTTTACAAGACTTTCAACAGCTGTTCTGGAGGGAATCTCTTTAAAAACATTTTAGGGGGTGCAGTACTTTTTTCTGTTTGGACTCGGGTTTTACAACTGTCACTAAGGCTATTGTCGGTTTCTGGCCCCGTTCTCCTACCCAGGGTAGTATGTTTCCTTAGATTCTAAGGAAACACGCCTCCGTTTTTTCCTGATGGCAGGAACACTGACTGCCCATAACCTGTGTGTCTGTCTCTTAGTCCTCCCACTCTAGTCTGCAAAGGAGTGGCCTGCTGCAATGAAAGAGAAAAGTGAACTTGACATTATAGCCATTTTAATTCATTGCATTCTATGACATCACTTAGTTTTTAGTTTCAGATTGATTTCTAATGATCTGATACTATGGCAACTTCCTAGCAGAACATTTGAAACTTAGCGTATCTGGGAGGCTCGTGCGTAGTGACAACGGGAACCGAGAGCCCCCTGTAATATACAGAACACAAAGGGGGGGCAGGAAATGAATCGTCTGACAGCCTCTGGGTTATCCTGAAACGCCAGTGCATTTGATACCCCGGT
Organism: Neodon shergylaensis; assembly: GCA_025134845.1. NCBI lineage: Eukaryota > Metazoa > Chordata > Mammalia > Rodentia > Cricetidae > Neodon > Neodon shergylaensis. Next base: position 985,853 of record JABTXL010004243.1, read on the forward strand.
GCTTTGTTGCATAGACATGTTCTTGGAAAAAAAAAAAAAAAAAAACAGTGCATGGGACCGCATGGGGCTCCTTCCGGTAAAAACTCAACAGCCTCCTAGTCAGGTAGCTCATCGGATGAATGATGTCTGTTTCTGCTTCTGCGAATGTGGCTTAGTGGTAAAGGGCTGTCCCAGTGTGTGGGGACGCTTGGTTTAATATCCAGCACCTCAGAAACCTAAACTGAGCAAAATAACACTTTCTATAGAAGATGAAAATATTTCAAACCACCCAGTCTGCGATTCTGCTTTTCCTTTTAGGGAACAGATTCTTAGTTCCCAAACACAAGAACCAGCACAGAGTGAGAACAATGACCGCCTTGGATCGCTTCTGCCCTCCAGATGTGCTGTGTTCCAAATCTGGCTTTTACCCTCTCCTCATCACTTAAACCAACATAGATCTGATAACTGGAACATGGTTGGGGGTCAATAATCCCCCTGGAGTGCAAACATGTACAGTTCTTATCCCTGATCAATTCCGATTTTCTTGAGATTCTGATGCCTACAAATGATTCTCATGGCTGGGAAACTACACCCAAATGGCAGATGAAAAGGAAGGCTCTTTCTATGTTTGCTTCCAAAGTAGGTTCAGGTTTCCGGAATCCTTTCCCTTTGTTTCTGAGAGACTGTCCTGAGACCTTGGCATGTAGGAAGGAGCAACACCCATCCATCTCACTCTGTGCTGCCGCTCCCCTGGGGGAAATGGAAACTACTACCTTCGTAACCTCAGTCCCCAGGAAGACCGCCTGTCAGCAGAGTCTTCCCGTAGGCTGTGGCTGAGACCTAGACCTGACTGGGTGCTGTCTCTGCTTCCCCACCACAAAGCTGTCTTCCCCAAAGCACTTTAATACATGGCCCGGAAGGTTAAGCCCTAATCTTATGCCTTTCAGTCTTCAAAAAGCTTCATAGAGGATGCTTATTTTTGAACCAAAATGCCCTGCTGGAGATGATGTTTAAAAGACTATTTCCCAGGCTGCCTGGGGAAGAGCATGTTGCTATGACCTGAGACCAAGGCAATGTCTCACAGCCTAGGGAGAGTGGCCTTCACAAAGGGGTGAAGGGGCTGCTTGTAACATCTGCATTGTTCTTAGCTGAGCCAGATTTGCACAGATGCCTGTTTAGTATACAATGTTTAACATCAAGTGTGAGGATCAGAGAAACCTTTCAAAGGCTGTCAGAGCCAGGCAAACTTTTATCTGGGCATTGTGTCTGTCCATCCCTCCTGCCTCAGCTGTGCGTTTTCTCCCCTTTTGTTGCTCTGTTTATCACGTCTGTCTAAGTCAGGATTAGACAACCACGACCAAACAGACTGTCATTTTCATGCTCTCAAGCTGCTAGGTAACACACACACACACACACACACACGGCAGGGGAGCAGCTAACGAAGGCTATCACAAGCCCCGCATGTCTTGGCCTTGAACTTATGATATTTGAGCCCGAGTGCTTTGCCCCAGCCTGTTAGGGACTCCTTGCTTCTGGCTTTGGCCATTGAGACTGCCAGTGTCCCAGAAAATGGAGTCAATTCTCCAATCTCATAAATGCATTGCTCACAGGGGGCATTCCAGAGCATGCTTCATCAATTGCATGAAGATCCAAACCTCAATTGTAAACATACCCTTTATGTTTAGAGAAATCGGGAGGCTGAGAAATTGCATCTTTCTGTTATTAATAGACAATATGTAGCAGAAACTAAACACATAGAAACCATGTTCCAAGAAAACTAAGGTTTTGTTTGTTTGTTGTTGTTGTTTTGTTTTGTTTTGTTTTGCTGACTTGCTTCCTTAAGCCACTGTTAAGAACCGAAATCCTGTTCAGCCACCTAGATAAAGAAGCCAAAATGGATGAATCTGAGGAGCTTCCATTATCTGTAAGAACCAGAGATCCCAAAGTGCTCACTCCTGCCCCTCTCATCCACATCTGTGACTGCTATCAGACAGGAGCGGGGCCAGAAACTTCTTGATTAGGAAAGCCGCCTGTTTGGGCTGTAATTGGCTAGCCAAGGACAGGAAGGTGACTAGACATTCTGCGGCCACAATCAGAATTTGATTTGTATTTCATTTTCATTTTGAGTCCAGTGGGGCTGATCTGTAGGGCGTCGCTGCTGAAAGTCTTGGTTCTCATTGATTAGAGTTCATTGATTAGCTCTGCCACACATGTGTGCGGCTCCCTCACGGTGACTTCTGTCCTGACCTTTGACAACATCTCGGCCTGTGTATGATGACCTACCAGGGGAGTCGTCGTCCTCCTGGGTGTCGCTGCCAAGCAGCGGGGCTGCGTAAAAACTCTTGTTTGACGGTTTTATGTTGATGCCCATGAGAAAGTTAACTAATTGCACTTTTTTCTTTTTGTCCTTTTGCATCCATGTTTACTGCTTCCTGTCCTTCTCCGTCCCTTCTCCATCAGTCACCCAGGCATGGCACCGACTCATGCTCCTCATCACCCCCATCAGCCCACCTTGACCCTGCATCTCCCACAGAGCTGCGCAGGAGGTGTAAGGAGAGTGAGAGCCCCTTTCCAGGTTCCGTGCTGCCCAAAGTTGAGCCAGCCTTGGAGTCTGACGGCCAGGGGAAGCCTTACTTAGGGGACCAAGATGTGGCATTTAGTTACAGGCAGCAGACTGGCAAAGGAACCACGCTGTTTTCCTTCTCCTTGCAGCTCCCTGAGTCATTCCCCTCGCTCCTAGATGATGACGGGTACCTCTCGTTTCCCAACCTGTCTGAAACCAACCTCCTGCCCCAGAGCTGGCAGCACTTCCTGCCCATCCGCTCGCCCTCCCTCCTCCCCTGCTTCCTCTTCATCTTCTTCTTCCTGCTGTCTGCCTCCTTCTCCGTGCCATACGCCCTCACGCTCTCCTTCCCTCTGGCTCTGTGCCTCTGCTTCCTGGAGCCCAAGGCGGCCTCCTTGAGCGTCTCCCTAGACAATGACCCGAGTGACAGTTCAGAAGAAGAGGTGTGTACCTCAGCATAGAACACACGTTCCCTGCGTGTTCTGTGCTTCAGTCCAAACCAGTGTTAGCTGGCTGCTGCCATAGTGGTCCTACTTTCAGAGCCTCATTTATTGTCTGTGCCACTATGTTGAGGGTTTTTGTGTTGGGGAGTCCGAGCCAGGCCCCAGGGTTAGGCACAACACCGTGTGGACGTAGCAGTCCATAGCCACTCTGTAATCATTCTGCTACCCACTGAGTCCCGCATTGGCTAATTGCTCTGCCCGAATGCAATTTCGGAAAACCCATTCACTACGGAAAGGGCCATGTCTTAGTTACAGTTCCTGCTCAGTTGCCATTTAGTAAATTAAATCTCGTATAATACAGATAATAAGATGCAAATACGGGGGGAGTGACCAAGTGATTGTACCAAAGGTTAAATATCATTGTGTTCGAGTAGCTTTCCTAGATTGCCCGTTTCTCCTCCTCCTAGGATCCAAAATACCTCCACGGTCCTGTTAGATATGAGTTCTCATTGTTGGCAGAAGGAATGCCTATAGCAGTTTATGGTACCACATGGTATCACTCATTGATACAGCCAGAAGTAGGACCAGAAAGAACCACATGAATGGCATATGTCATGGTGTGGTGTTCAGAAAATGTTAGGACAACATTTATGTGAGGGTTTCCCCCTCTCTTATGTTGGCCATACTTGTGGATGTATCAGACAGCAACCAGGAAAATGGCTTAATGTTTCTAGCCCTGGGGCAGGTCTTCTTATAAAGGGAGAGAACCTGACTTACATCCCGTCCTTCTCCCTCATCCCAGCCACTATGTGAGACTGTGCACCTAGCAACGTTTCCCTCTTAATCTCTCTCCTCCCTGCGGCTCCACGGCCATGTGAACAGCACAGCAGCTTTTCTGAGGACTTCAGTCTGCACAGGAAAAAGAATAGAAGCTGACCCCCAGAGGCGCTGGCTGTCATGTCTTCACTCTCCCACACCTCTCCCTAGGAGCCCCAAGCTCACCTCTTCCCACAAAGCAAGCACTTTATGTGACAGGAGACAAGCCTAGGACTCCTTGCCTTAGAAAACACAGTCAAGGCAGCACTAAAAAAAGGGGGGGGGGGGGAGAAAGCCTATTCAGTCCCATGCTTAGTCAGAAATCACAATTTGACCTGCCCCGTTAATGTATGGCGCAGCTAAAATGTGCTGGTTCCTATATATAGGCATTGCACCTGCTTCTGAGCAGCAATGGGGAAACCGCAAATGGTCTCAAAGGTGTTTTACAGGGCAGCATAGGCTTTTCAGCTCAGCACTGCCTAGGAGCCCTTTTCCAGGATCGTGGTGTGTGTGCAAAAAGAGATAACGGTCCCTGCCGCATCAGACATCGGGAACCACTTTAAGTCTTAGGCTTTACTCTCACTTTCTCATGGCTGCAACACTATCAGGTGGTAGAGGACTAGCATGCTGCAGTTGGGAAGAGAACATTATTTACAAAGATCATTGGCAGGCTTCTAAAGAGACTTACTTTTCTTTTAGCAGACGAACAAGCCCTAACGCTCTAATACATGAATCTCCTCCACACCCCCGCAAAAAAAAAAAAAAAAAACTAAAGATTCCTGCTTTATGCCTCTCTAAATTCCGAAACACCGTTTGAACTTTTCTGATGCTAACCACAGAGATCTTGTGCCTAATCCAGGGTTTACATCTTGTTGGAGTTGGTGCATGAGGACTAATGTTAAATTTGGGCATGTCTGCATTACATCAGCAAAGCAAATCACAGCAGCCCCCCGTTTGAAGCTAGCGGATGCCGAATGGGAGCTTCCCAGGCCTCGCTGTCCTGAGTATTGCAGACTCTGACACTGCATCAGCTCTGACCACGGCAGAGGTCGTGCCCTCTTCTCCAGCCTCCTCTGCCCATTTTAGCACTTCTACCACCAGGCTTTGGATGCGGGCATTTGCCCGATGTTGACTCTTAGCCCCAGGTGCTAAGAGCCGCATACTGTACCTCAGCTTAAGCTAAACAACTCCTATCTGGGTCATCCCATTTCTCAAACGCTGCAAACTTACAAGGCTTCTTTTATCCTGTTGGCCTCGAGTGCCCTCACAGCTAAACTGAGTGACGTTTTAAAATACAATTCATCTCTGCCACTCTGGTTTCTAAAAGCCACTAATGCCATGACCCTTTCTGTGCTTTAGAGTCAGTCCCTGCCTTTCTCAAAACCAAAACCTAGAATCCAAACGCGTCATCATTTCCAACGATGAAGCAGTTGGTCCAGCAAGTCTTTCTTCTATGCTTTCAGAATGGCCAAACAACAGGCAGAATATCCAGTCACCTCCCACCAAACACTGAGAGGAAGTTAGTTTACCATAACATAGGATGTAGCTACATATGAATTCCTGAGAAAATTTTTGGAATGCAAAGAAAAGGGAGATTTACTTCAATATGTAAGAAAAATTAATTCGTCAACATACTATATATCTTTCAATTGTGTAAAGATTGTATTATACAATAATTCATGACATGATATCCTTTTGCAGCTTTGTGTAGTCACAGGTACATATTATATATTATAATAATATAACAGACTATAACTAACAGCCGCTACCAAGACTGCTCTATTCAATTATTACTTTTGTTGAAGGTTAGGCTGTGAAGTAGCAATGCCAGCGAGTCCACAGATGAGTTTTTTAGATATAAGATCACTCCATCTTTTTTGGTCCTTGACTCATGCCCTGCACCCAGTTTCTGAGGGAGTTTAGATAGGACCAGCAACATTTTGATACCTAGGAAAAGCAGAGTAATAGCTAACAATACATTATAGCTCAGTTCATTGGCGCCTTGTAGTTCTGTGTGGTAGGAATCCCATGAAGCATTTGACATCCCTTAAATAATATAGATACAGCTGTCATTTCCATTTTCCAAGAAGAAAATGGGTTAGGCCATGAAGTATGCACCACGTCCCGCAGGTTTGCAAAGCAAGGATTTGAACAGTCTGACATCAGACCTCTTACTCCGACCTGCAGCTGATCTCTACTGATAAGATGTTGGAAAGTTCATGAAGTCAATTTTAAACTTGTAAGGAAGACTTCTTAAAATAGGAAGAGAATTTCCTCAACAAGGTTGAGCATGTTTGGCACAGCTAATTAAAATAACCGAACATGTGGTTCTTATTTCCTTGAAGGCCTAAAACATCTCCAAGCTACTCTGCCTTTTGTACTAGTCCGAGTTATCCTTCCTCCAGCCAACAGTTGTGGAGGCCATGGGGTTAGGATAGCCGTGCCTGACTCCTGAAAGGGAATTTGTAGACACCCCTGCCCCACTTTTTAAATGGAGATGGGCGATCAGGTCGAGAAAAGTCTGTTGAAATTTCCCCTCCTTTTTCAAACACACCTGCCAATGGTGCAGGTCAACTGCTTTTGTTTTAGGAATATGTGCAGACAGAGTTTGGGATAGTGTTAGCAAACTGTCCTGGCCAGAGATGGGTCAACAGAGATGAAGCGGTGCTGGCCGCCATTTTGAACATCCCGTGTACATGGCAGCTGTACTAAGAGCCACAGCTCTACAGCTGCTGGCCGGATGCTTGCTTTCCACACATTCCTCACAAGCTTTGGCTGAGGGAAATGTACTCATGATTGGATTTATGGATGAGAAGTTGGTTTGTATTGATGGCTCATCATCAATACATAGTTTCTGTCTTAACCCGTAAACTCCTCTACACATATTAAAACACATAGACATTAAACGTGAACCCCGAAATGGGCTCTTCTCGTTCCCCCATAATCCCGGTTCTGGCGAATGCTGTGCTTTGTTTGGTTCATCTCTAAATAGATGTCTCTTTCTCTATCTCTTTTATTATTGCCATCATCTGCATCATCTGAATGGTCCTTTTGCAATGAGATGGTTAAATGCATACTTGACTATCCCTCTTTATATTGGAGAGTGGGGCAAAGTGAACGACAGAGCTGTTACCCATTAGCAAGGTTATTTGAAAATGATGTGGTTTTTTTTTCTATATAAAATACATGCCTGTGAATCACCACTGTACGCTCTGGTCATTAATTGGTAATGCAGACAGCCTGGTGGTCCTAGTGGGTGGAAATGAACCAATGGTATAAATGAGGGGCTGAAAGTCCAGTGACTGTTATAGTAGCTATTAGCATAAATCAAAATTCATTACCTTTCTAATGTGGCATTACTAGAGTAAAATATGTATGAATGAACCTCCATTTGATTTGCATTACACATTTTTAAGGAGAGCTTTTAGGGGCATCAGTGGAAAGGGGTGGGGTGACAGATTGATGTTCTGAACAGTGAATGCAAACAGGTCAGGGCGGCCCACTGTACGTGTGCCTCGGGTCTTGACCTCGGAGGGGGCTCTGCTGAAGACCCCAAGCTCTGCCTCTTCTTTGCTTTGCTCATGCCCATACCCCCGTGGGAAGGTAGGGTACCACAGACCCCAGGGAAATAGAACATGAATGGTTCCACCAGTGTGTGCCCTGTCTGACCAGATGGGTTTGTTTTCTGTCCCTGCTTCCTCCTCGGATCTGATTGCCTCTGTGATCCACAGACCGACAGTGAACGGACAGACACCGCTGCTGATGGGGAAACCAGTGCCACCGAGGTGAGGCTAAAGACTGGGCGGTGGGGGTGTTTCCTAGCACGGGTGCTTTGTGGGTGACTCTGGGCGCAAGGTTTCTCTGGATCCGCTTTTGGACTAGAAGGGAATGACGACTTCCAACAAAAACTGAAGATGTTTTCTTGTGCTTTCCGTTTTGTGTGTTTGTTTTTGCCAGAGCCGGTGGTTCTCAGGCTCCGACTTCTGTCAGAATGGTCCGAATGGTCTCCCCATCGTGTTTCTGGTTGTGAGGGGCTGAGGCAAGAGGGGATTTATAGCTCCAACCAGTTCCCAAATGCATGGGCGTTTGATCTGAGGATTCCATTCTGAGAAGCAGTTACCTAACTGACAATACCTTAAAGACAAAAGAGGACCAGGGGAGGTGGAGGAGGAGGGTGATTATTCTCTTTTGGATAGGAGGCTATTTCTATATGCTACCCATGATGAGGGAGAAAGATGATTTGTGGATAATTGAATTAGCTTATTGGCTGGATACAGATATATTTTTAAACCCCCAATGGCCATCTAATACTTATTGAAGTAATACTTTTCTTAGCACATGTTTGAGCCCATGGCTATAACACAAGTCACTCTCAGGAAATGAATTCTTTAAAGAAAAGAAACCAAGAAATTACTGCTTGTAAAAACTGCAGTCAGACGGTGTCCTGTTATTTCTCCCGACTTAAGTCTTCAAGATGTATTAAACGTGTGTGTGGCTTGTCTATCTTAAAATCTGCCCTACTCACAGCAATTAACATACATAAAAGTGGGGCGAGAGAGCTGGCCCAGCAGTTAAGATCGAGTCCTAGCAGCACATCAGGCAGCTCCTGTGGAATCTGGTGCTTGGGGCCTCTGCAGGCACCTGCGTGCATGTGTGCACACCCTCACATGCATATACACGTGGTTAAAAATATATGAAAGTGTTTTTTAAATACTGTAGGAACAGTATCTTTATAGTCATGGAAATCAAGATGCTCATTTCGCACGACGCTAGAAGAATTTCAGTTTTGCTTTATGGCAAAGTTTACTTTAGGCCTTGCGTCATTTTTTATGTAATTGAATAGTAGCCATTCACCGTAGCTGTGTTTTGGGGAAGGGCTAGAAGTGCTGCAAGTCACCTCCATTTATCACTTCACTGGAAATGTCTCCAGCGAAGCATTATTTTCTGGAGGTATTTTGTAAGCTCTCTTCCTTTGGAACTACTGTGGCTTATACATTGCGACATTTTAAAGTAGAAGATAATAGCATAACGCCATTTTCCAGATTCTCCTCGGCAGCCGTAGCTGAGTGGACAGGTTAATCATTTTCTTTGCCAAACACAACTGCACCTTGAACTGTAAGAGATCGTTGTAAGTAGCCACAGGGTGGTGCATTCAGTAGATAGCTTGCAGCTGTGAGTAGCCACGGGCTAGTGCGTTCTAGTAGATAACCCTCAAACCAGATCTCTAGTAGAAATGAGCAATGACTCAACAACGATGCCTTAAATCTGTGACACTTTTCAAATGTGTTATATAGCATTAAAGCAAGCGAGTACCCTCTATAATCTTGCACACTGTGACCCAACGCATATATAAGAACCAGGATGTCACCAGTACTGGCTTGCTGTCCTGTTGCCCTGTGTACACATCCCTTCCCTTCACGTCACCAGTGTTACTGCATTATGGGATGTGCAGAGAAAGCACCTTGGTCCCCAAAGATGGATAAGAAATCTGAGACCAGTTCAAACATGGCTACCCATACCTGCCGTGCCAACAGGTGGAAAGCTGAGTATGTAAAATGCTGAGCTCTGGGCAGACCGGATGCTCTGCTTGTCTCCTTCCTTGAGCATGACCTCAGCTCATCTCTGGTTTGACTCTGGGTCTCAGACGGGCCTGAAGACCAGGCTCAGATCGGAGAGCTGTCCTAAGAAACTATGTTTCCTGTCCACGGGCCGTGGCCCACTTGTGCAGTTGCTGGTGCTCGATGTTAGGCCCTTAAATAAGCCAGGCCCTTAAAACTGGAAAAGGAAGAACAATGAATTGGCTGTGAGATGGTTTTAATGGGTATCTTTTTTATTTTATTTTTTTATTTAAAGAAATACCCTGTTTCATTTTAAAGAAAGATACAGTAGTGGTGTTGATGGTAACTGATTTTGTTTATAGTTTCTTCCTTATCCTGTATGTCAGTCTTTTCCCCTCTAGAACTTGCTCTAGGCATAAAGGTTCAGCTGGGTGCGATGGTTCACACCTGCAGTCCCAGCGCTGTCT
>JABTXL010004243.1:995688-1014793 GCA_025134845.1 Neodon shergylaensis
CTGCAGTCCCAGCGCTGTCTAAGCTGGGGGTTCAGCTGGGTGCAATGGTTCACACCTGCAGTCCCAGTGCTGTCTAAATTGAAGAGGGTGCCCTTGTCTCAGCAACAGAGGGGGCTGGAGAGAGGGCTCAGTACTTAAGAGCACTGGTCACTCTTCCAGAGGACTCAGTTTTGATTCCCAGCACCCACATGACAGCTCGTGACCATCTGAGACTGCAGTTCCAAAGGATAGAAAACCCTCCCCTCTAGCCTCTGCAGGCACCAGGCACACAAGTGGAGCACAAACATACATGTAGGCAAAACGCTCATACACCAAAAATATAAAGATATGATAATAATTAAAAAACAAAGTGTGTGAGTACAAGGAGTGACTTTGAGGCTCCCGCATGGTTTTAAAATGCAGGAGCCTATGTGATAAGATCATTGAGCTGCAGATGTGTGGTCTACAAAGTGAGCTGACATGTAGTTATTGTGAGGTCTTGCATATAGAAGGGCTGTCATTTTCCCATAATAATGGCCATTTTTAGGAATTGTGAACTAGGTCCCCAACTTCCAGACTCCCAGACCTTTGCTAATGTTCAATAGGGACAACCTGCCAGTCCTCCCCCAACCCCTTCTCTAAGCATGTGCAACTGCCTGTTAAAATGCCAGAGCAGCCCTGAGCAAAGAATCTATTGCCACTCTGTTCCAGTGATATTTCATTATTGATGTGTGTAGGGTTATGCTTTGTGTCTAAGAAGGCACCGCGTCTGAACGCAGGGGTACCGTAGGGCTCACGACCAGCCCATGTGTATAGACCAATTTACTTTAGAGAAAATTGCTTGGTAAGCCTTTATCTCCCACTCTTTCTTGATGCTGCCAGTCGGACCAGGAGGAAGATGCAGAGCTCAAGGCACAGGTAGAAAATTAAAGATACCACAAAAAAAAAAAAAACCCAACCCAGACCAGTGTGTGATGAGTCACTGTTTGTCTGCCGTGTCCAGACGTTTTCTGCATGTTTCCTCTCGGCTGCCATGCCGACGGCGTGTGACGTGGCGTTTGTTCCCGTGACTACTGTGTCCCTTACCTTTCCCTCTCTTCTCCACTTTTTTCAGAATAGTCTGATTAAGCGAATAAAGGGTGAAAATGTGTATGTCAAACATAGTAATCTTATGTTAGAGGTTGGTATTGGTATGCACCAGTGCATGCTTGTGTGTGTTGTTGATCCCTCTGTGACATACGTGTGGACTTGAGCCATGATGCATGACCTGTGTGCTCAGCTGGTAGTGGCTGGGGATGATTAACTCCGATCCCTTCTTCTCTCCTAGACATAGATCCTTTTCCTGTGTGTGTATTTGTTTTAACCCTCTGGCTACATTTAAACGTCACTTCTTAGAATTTGCCTCTAACTGTTTTTGTTCATTTGTATGCTGTGTGAAACAAAATTATTTTTCTTTCTCTTTTCCCTGGAAATCCTACATTTTCACTAGAGCGTTTGTGGTAGTGTCTTGAACCCTGATCCCAGTTCGGTTTCCTTTTGACGACTAATGTGTGTGCTATATTTTAAAAAGAGGGAGGCAGGCATAGAAAACCACTGTGAGAACTTGACTGCTGGAATCTTCTCGCCCTGACCGCAGGAGCTCGATAAGACTCAAGACGAGCTGATGAAACACCAAACCAACATTAGCGAGCTGAAGAGAACCTTCTTAGAAACCTCGACAGAAACTGCCTTAACCAACGAGTGGGAAAAGAGGCTTTCCACGTCCCCTGTGCGACTGGCTGCCAGGCAGGAGGATGCTCCCATGATTGAGCCGCTCATGCCCGAGGAGGTCAGTATCTGGGCTGTGGGCTAATTGTCTTCTGTGCAGTGGGTCTCACTCCCCCACAGGGTCTGGGGCTGTGAAAGGGGTGTGGCCAGACCCAGAATGAGGTGCCCAGTGCTGGGTGGAGAGAGCAAGGGGAGGAAGAGCGAGTCCCAGCATCACTGTGCTAAGAATGACCATGGCCAGGCAAGAGCAGGGAGACGCCTTGCACACCACCTGGGTCCTAATTTTCATGTCGGTTTCACACCTGGGAGAAGTTGATGATCTCTTAGTGAAGCGACACTTTCTGTAAACACACTTTCTTCTCCTACATTGAGAAATGCCCCCTTAAAAACCCATTTCTTCTTCTCATTAATTGGAAAATGAGGCCTGATAAGATTGTCTGCTGTTTAAATGGGTTGGGGGGGGGGGTCAGAAGTTGACAGCATTTCAGAACAGATCATTACTCTGGCATCTAATACTGGACTTTGGTTTCATTTAATGTTTTTTATTTTAATTATAACTGTTTATTTGAACTAATTCTAAATCAGTGTTTGCTTTTTTTAAAATGGGAAAAGCAGATGACAGAAACCCCCTTTTCAGTAAGACTTTTCCATATAAGGAAACTGACTTTGAAGTGTCAGTGAGGGCTCGGCTCTGTCCCTCCAGGGCTCCTTGTCTGTGGGTGTAGTGGCCATTTGATCATCCATTAGAGAACATCCTGCTATCTCTCCCTTTCAAAATAAATCATTTTTGGAAATTGCATCTTTAGAGCACTGTATTGATTAGCCTCCTTGTCAAGATCCTTTTGTTGTGAGATATTTGCCCAAGAAGCTGTGACAGAATAGAGCATTAAACCTCAGCTGTTGTGTGAGAGAAAGGCTTTAAGCGGTGGTATATCTACAGTACTGAAGTCCTTGCAGAGAAAGGAAGAATCAAATTACACCCATTGTTTGTGAGTCTTTGAAAGCTGTTTATCGAAAGGGCCAGTATCTCATTATCTCTCCCCTCATGACAAACCCAATCCCAGCTGAAAAGGAAAGAGTTGGCCACCTGTCTGAGTTACTTTGAAAAAGTTCTTTTTAGGCAGAATGAATGGAAGTGTTGTTACCAAAGTCTCTCTGTACCATTAAATACCATTAAGCATCAGGAGACAAAATTTAACATTCAGCCTGATTTGATCAGCATAGCCTTTGCATTGCTAAGAGTAGCACCTGCGGACTAAGGCAATGGCTCAGTGAATAAAGCATTCGCTGTAAAATCATGAGGACAGGAGTTTGGTGTGTCCCCAAAATGCACCCTAAAGTCAGATGTGGTAGTGTGCCTCAGCAGTCCCAACATACCTGCTTCAAAAAAAGTCAGAGACAAGAGAGTCCCCCAAAGCTCCTGGGCCACCTAAGTTGGCATGAGCAGCAGTGAACAACAAGAATCCCTGCCTTGAACATGACAGAACACAAGAACTTAAAACCCAACGTCATCCTCTGACCTCTACATACATGCTGTGCCACATGTATGCCCTCACTCACACATATAATACACATATGCATGCACACATGTGTGTACACACACACACTTTTTTTTTTTTAGAAAAAGTCACTTACCTATTATGATGTTGTAGAATTTATTGTAATTTTCAAACCTGGATTATTTTATTTCTGTTATCTCTTCTGGAAACAATTTCCTGTCTCTAAAGATATTAGATACTGGCTTAAGTTTTAAATACACAAATCGAAACTAATAGCCACCAAAGCAAACCAAAGTAAAAATAAGAAAAAAGAAAAAAAAAGGAAAGAATCCCAGCATCTCTTTCCATGCTGATACTCAAGGAAATAGTAGATGAATGCCTTTTTGGATGAGAATTTGGGTAATAAGAGATTATATTAATAAACATGAAGACATTAAAAGTCAAAGCAATAAGACTGATAAGACATCACTTCTGAATCTTGGATGTTGAATTGACGATGGGAGGGGGTGGTGCTTTGACTACACTGATGGATCCCTGGATGGCCCTGCCTTCTGTCAGTGTAAACAGACGAGCCAGCCAAGAAAGGCCCTTTTCTACATAAGAGTAGCTAAAGGGCACCGCCATTTAGGTCCACAGACGGGAGAACTGCAGCGCTGGCATGGTGGCTGCTCCCACCCCTCTGCAAGAGCCCCATGCCTCCGTCACTATAGTGCGGACATGAAATCTCAGGAGGCGGTTGTGTGGGTGTAGCGAGCTGGAGAATGGTGGATGCTGGGCAGCAGAGGGGTTCTAGAAAAGCTACGGACTTCGGGGCCTGGAAGATGAGAGCTGTTTTCACTTGCTTCAAGCCCTGAGCTTCTCTAGACAGCTGGACCAGGCAGAGCGACCTCTGTGTTCCACTGTGTTCTTCAGAATGAGACAGTTGTCAGTAATATCCACATTTATAGTCCAGCTGGGAGCCCTATAGATAGCTACAAGAGCAAAGAAAACATTCTGATTCTCTAAATCACCTCTGTTTTCTATATTTAGACTTCAGCTTTTTTTTTTCTGGCTTTATGAAAAGCAGACAGTCTCTTTAACCTCAGCTAGGAACGTACAAAGCACATTGGTTTCCAGACTCAAAAGCAGTCAGTTTTATTTTGAATGGGGGACAGTTTTTAATATCAATTGCTTGGTGTCACTCTGTTCCTTGATGTGGCCATTTTAATTATCCACTGTAGAAGGAATCCCCAGTTATGTCTGCAGAAAAATATTTAACTTATTTTTTAAAATTGCATCACAAAGAAAGTTTTGTGTCAGAATCAATAAGATACTTAGATTCAATAACCTCACATTTATGACCCCAACTTAGTTGTTTTTTGGTTTTCTTTTTATAAATGAATTTCAGTGAGAAAATATATTTTGAAAAAATCTAATGATCAGATATTTAGTTTTATCATTTTTTATCTATAGTGGTTGAATACTAATTATTATTTCTATAAAATGAAACCATTAATGAACAATTACAAACATACTAAAGTTAAAAAATAATGATTATATTCTGAGAATTTCATGTGTTCACTGTACATAAGTCAGACTTTGATTGCCAGTGATTTCAGGTTTCAATGTTTGTGTAAATAGCAGAGAAATAGCAGAGATACCGTCAGAGCAGTGGATAAAACCAAGTCCTTGTTAACAAATAGATCAGTTCGTGTGAAAGAGGCATGTTCTCTGGGACACTGAGCACCAACAGTTCCCAAAATGGCCTTGGGCATGGCACACAGGACACACTTTAGAGCTGTGTTCTTTAGAGGCTACCTTAGATACTGAAATTTTCCAAATCCCAATCCAAAAGCAATATTAATGCCTGTGAGTTGCCGATATTGTCCTCTTTGGCATGTGGGCAGTAAATTCACAGGTATGTTCACTGTATAGTAGTGAGTCTAACAGGTATAGTGCATCTACTATGTATAGCTTTGACACAGACGCTGACTACAGTTGATTCCCACTATTTTATATTTGCTATCAAATTTACCTATTCTCTAACGTTTATTATTAGAAAACCTTCATACTCGAGGAGAGAATGGGTGTTATGAATTTTGTATCCCTGAATAGGACTTTGCATCCCAAGTCTATTGCAGTGTGATGTTTAATAACTAAATAAAACTGTTGGCATGTGCACTTGACTGTATCCTTAGCTGTAATGAGGCACAGTGTAGAGGCTTCAGTTTATCAGTAGTTTATCTCTTCGTTAGTAGAGGCACTGGTTGGGTTGGAAAGGTAGACCATGAATAGACTAAGTTTATACCTATCCCCCTATTGCTAACATATAGCGTGAGATTGGACCTTGGCGGGTGGGTCCAATCCACAGCAGGTGAGAGACAGGCCATGGAGACAGAACTTACTTAGGGAGTTTTATTGGGGGAAGGGAAAGGAGATGGGAAGAGAAGGAAGGGAGAGAAAGAGAGAGATGTAGAGAGAGAAAGAGGAAGAAGAAAAAGAGATAGAAGTAGGCAGAGTTTTGCCTTTTAAAGGGACAGGATACTGCCTGCCCTGCATGCAAGTCTGAAGCAGGGGTGATGCACTCTGCAAGGTCCCAAGGAGCGGGGCTGGTGTGCCTGGATACTAACACCTATGTTAATTGTTTCTGTTGTTGGCACACAGTTCTAAATGTGGCCTGTTGATGTTTTCAAGTATCAGGCACATGTTTTAAAGATTAGAGTTTCTTAGGCCAGTATGTTTCCTGAAAACCACTGTTTGGGTGCCTTGTTTTTCCCTAGCTCTTATCTTTGAATGAACATTTATCTCAGTGATTATAATTAGAGGTCTAACAGCATTATTCTGGAACAATATCTGTAATTTTGAACTTCTCTTCCTGTTTCTCACTTCTGTTTGAAAAAGGGGCTATTGAGAGTATTTGTTTTAAATCTGAATCCAATAATTGTTCATAATAAATTTTATCTTTTGCAATGCCCTCCTCCAGAATTGCAACAGGATAGGAATTGTTTTCTCCCAAATAAAAATGGGTTACTTACCTCTCATTAGAAAGAATCATCTAAGAATAGTATAGTCACAATTTATAGTAGGTCCCACAAAAATGTTCCAACTGTCCCCCTACAGTGAACTCAATGTAGTTCTTTCTAAATGACTAGTAGACAAATGGTCTCTTCCTTAGTAGAGGCACTGGTTAGCTTGGGAAGTAGAGCATGTGTAGAATTTATTTCTAAACCTATATCACTATGTTAGCAGTTTCTGTTATTGACACAAGGTTCTGAATGTGGCCTAAACTCTAAAGAGTTTTCATTGAAGTTTATTGTTTATAATGATATGATTTGCTTAAAGAATTTCATTCTTCCAGACATTCTTACAGAAACTTTGAATTTTGCCCGATCATTTTTAGTTGAATTTCGAAACTATTCCTTCTACCCCCACTGTCTGGAATGTATACTGTACAGAGACAGACCTGGTAGCAGGATAACCGCTTGAGTTAGGGCTATTTAATACTAAAGGAAGTAACAAAGCAACGCTTTAAAACCTGAGAGCCAGTTCTCACATCAAAGGATGAAATTAATGTTCCTTGATTCTGTAAAGAAAACTACAATTTGATCTAAAGTTTCCACTCAGATTATTTGAAATTAACTTTAAAAAACTTATTCACCATATTATAAAAGTTCAAGTAAAATTTGACTTTTGTTTGCTTGGAGGCCAACAGAGACTTCTAGTCAAAAATGACTGCGTTTATTCAAGCGAATGGTGTTCCAGTTTGCTTTCTGTACTGTGATAAGATTTAAAAAAAAAAAGCCACTCTGATCAAACCAAAAGAAACCTAGGGAAGGAAGCAAAGGGCTTATTTGGCTTACAGTTCCAATTCCCAGTCCATCCTTGAAGGAACTTGCAGCAGATACCATAGAGACGGCTGTCTGCGGATGGATGCACTGGCGGGCTCATGCTTAGCTGGCTTTCTTATGCAGTCCAGCGCCATCTGCCTAGGGAATGACACCGCCTACACGATTAGCAACCAAGACAGCCCCTAACAGAGATGCCAGCAGGCCAGTCTGGTCTGGGGAATTCACCCACCCAGGTTCTCCCTCTCAAAAGACTCCAACTGTATCAAGCTGACAGATGGAGCTAACCAAGACAGATGGCTAATGCACCAACCATGTGTTTCCTGCACTACCACATAACGTGTGCATATCGGATATTTGTTAGGATTAGAAGTGAGCGTTTCTCCCGTTACTTTTAAAATTATTTTCTTCGCATTTTCTTTTAGTGCGTACTATTAGGGCCATGAGAGAAGCCCGGTGAAATGCCAAGCAACCCTTCATACCACTCGTGTGTGTGTCCTATGTTTGTGGAGATGTGAAATGTCTTGAGTTGTGTGGGCATCCATTTCAGGAAATAGCGTTGCCCATTCGGAGATGGTTATTAAAACTTGGAATGATTCTAGGTCGCTTTTCAAATGAATAGTTCTTCCAGGAAAGCATGAATGACTATGTATCCACAGATGATACAGTGCTCACTTCCTAACTGTCTCTCTGGAAAATGTCTACTCCCTCTTCTCCAACCCCCTCTCTTCAAACAGACTAAAGAAGAGAGAGAGATTTCTGAGAAAGTTGTATTTTTACAGCAAGGAAGTTCAGCATTCCTTGAGTCTCAGGTAAAAAAGCAAACACGGATTATTTGCATAGAGGAAACCTTCTTCAGCCTTCGCTGTCACTGAAGTCTCTGGTTTTCACTTCTTTAGTTTCTCTTGTTTAAAGCTAAGGTGGGTACGTAACTTTGCTTAGACTTTGGGAGAGGGAATTTGCTTAGTATGTTAGTGATCAGTTACATATTGCTCATAACTTCTACATGATAAAAATTACCATTGAGCTCTGGGTCTACCTGTGATAATCTTCTGAAATTCCCCCACTGCCAGTTTTCATCTAGAGACTGCTACTATTTTTAATGCCTTTGACTGATTTTGAATACTCTGAACTTATATTGGTTTTCTCGCTAGCCAAGTGTGGTTAAGAAAATGCACGAAGGCGTCTCTGCTGATTCCGTGGCCACTTCTCATCAGATCATTTTCCAGAAAACTGTCCCGTCAACCCTAGAGGTTATTCTTTTCAATTTATTTCTTTCAGTCCAATGCCAGCATATAGATCAACCTACAGTTATTCTGCTTAACACAAACGTATATCTAGAGTCAGGTTTTCAGGCTACAATAAATAGAAAACAGCACTCTCATTTAAGATGTAAAACAAAATGCTCACCTACTCTGGTTTGAGCTTGCTTCCTTCCGCAACCGGGTAGGCTGGTTAACTGTTAGCCCACGGCGTCCTGTTAGCTCTCCCGTAGGCCAAGGTTCCTTACCTTTCTTCTGTCCTGTTGAAACTAATGCTAAAGGAAGTAGGAGAGAAATTACTGAGCCATCGAATTAGTTCTAGCTGAGAGCAGAGCACTCCACGGACCTCTGAGTCTTGTCTATAAAGGATCCAGTCAGTAGTGGCTCATCAGGGGAAATGCTAATACCATACCTTGAATACAGGTGCACTCGGTATGCCCTGATGCCAAGTATAGTCATGAATTGACTTCCCTGGATAAGGAAATAAACTTGTAGTCTTGGAAAATGACATTGACAGAAACCTGGAGAATGCCTTCAACTTCCTTGTGGAAATACTAGTATGTGAAGTGCTCTAGGACAGAGCACGTGGAAAACTGTCTTTTGTGCCCATGTGCATAAAGTTGAATAGTTCGGTGATCATAAAAAGCAACCACCTGCTGACCATAAAGTCAAATAGGTTTCTTCTAAAGTTCCTTGCCAAGACATGCTCCTATTTAAAGTAACATGGAATTGCAACGCTACCCCACAGAATGTATTCTGGGCTGAAATTAGTAGTCTTTAGGTGAGAGGAGACTCGCGGCCACCCTTTGCCTCCGTCCTACCCCGTGCCCGAGTGTAGTTTAGGCCTTGATTTTTTATAAAGGGTTCTTATTTTATAAACAAGATGCCATCAGCTTTCCTAATTTAGCTTTTATATTTTGAATATAGGGTACAGAGGATTGGGTTATTGTAGACAAAATACCCACTGAGGTAGTTGATGGTGATTCGAAAAAGATTGTGACTTACAAGGTGGTTACCGTGACCAGTAAAACTGGTGAGATCCCAGCCGACTTGCTAAAGTCTAGTATGATTGACGTGCACGGCTTCGATGACTTGACCAGAGACATGCATCTTAAGGAGGAGAACAAGCAGAAGATGTACACGCTAGGGAAATCCTACGACACCGTCTCAGGGAGAATTGTTACCATGACGGGGAAAGCTAAAGAAGGGGAGAAAGCCGCACAGACCTCCTTGCTGGAAGGCCTGCGGAAGACGGAGAGAGGAGCCGCAGAGGCTGTGAAGGTTGCTCCCTTGCTGGTGGAATACGAGGTCCTGGAATCCTTGACTGAAGAGAAATCCAGAAGGGGACCCGAGGTCCACACCCCGAAGCGGAGATTGTCAGAATCCCTGGCGCCCATCAAGGAAGCTGAATCTCGTAGGCAAAGCCCTGAGGAAGATGACACCCAGAAGGCTCCAACGCTGGGAGAGGATGCGCCTGCCCACCGCTTCAGCAAACCTCAGCAGGTGCCCGAATGTGAGGTGCTGAAGGTAGGGCCCTTTGGCCCACGCAGGAAGAGCCTGTCTGAGTGGCGGTACTCCCAGGAACCGGCCTTTACTGTGGCTACTGCTCACTACGTCACCGAGTCCTCTGCATCCCAAGTGGTGGTAACCAGTGGCTCTCGTTCAGTCGCACCTTAAGATTCCAGCATGACGATTTTTTTCAAACAGCGCCCTTCCGCCCTGAACCTTTCCCATTTCTCTTGCCGCTTGACTTTATGTTGAGAGCAGCGAACCCAGCTTTTTTCCCCCATGATTAAATCAATATTGCAGTCTAAAGTCAGCATTAAAACACTTTTCCCATTTTATTTCTAGCTGCCCGTTCCCAAGATGCCGTGATAGCGCTGCTGTGGCTTGCAATAAAGGGGCGGGGGCTGGAAAATGACCTGCTTAAATCGGCACCACCCTAAACGTAATAACTCTGCTGTAGCTCACGAGGGCTCGTGGTCACCTAGTTTGCTATGTTATGCCTCCATTGTTTTCTGTTTCCAAGCTCTCTACGTGGACTCCTTCATTCCTCCTTCCTTTTTTCCCTCTGCCTCCAGTCTTGTCTAGCAAGCCGCAAACACGTGAGCCTGAGGCGCCTCTCTCGTGCTTGACTCTTCCTCTCTTTGTCTACTCAGACTAAACAGTCCTCTGGGGAGAAGCTCATGGATGGCTCGGAGATCCTCAGTCTGTTAGAGTCGGCTCGAAAACCCACAGAGTTCATAGGCGGGGTTTCCTCTACGACCCAGAGCTGGGTGCAGGTGGCCGATTGCTCCCATCCTTGGTGTTTGTGAATGTGCCCATTTGCTTTGCTTTGCGAGTTTGTGGCAGGTGTGTGTCTGTGTTTTGCACCCAAGTGGCATTGCCGTCCTGCACCTCAAAGATGTCCTGAGTGATTGCCCTTTGTGCCGCTGCATGTGTCTGTCACGTAGCTTCCTTCCTTCCGTTCCACTTCAAGAATGCGCTTCCGGTACTCGACAGCGATTGCGTTAGGAGGTTTTGTCTCATCCGTTGGGTCTCAGAGCGCATTCAAAGCCGGTGTGAATGTACAGCAAAGCTTCCATTCCCCTTTCTCCACTTGCCTATTTTACTCCATTCTGTTTCTCCTGCCATTGCTGAAAAACCCGTGCAGGTCCCAATGTGCACGTCAAACAGGCACACGGCAAAGCTGGCGGGAGAAAGGAAACCTGAGTTTGTTTCCATCTGTGTGTGTGCAAATGAGCTCTGGATGCCGGCTTTCACATCCTAGTGAGCAGCAGCTTGGGGGGGGGGGCTGATTGTTTTGTTTTATGGAAGGTCACTCACATTGTACTCTTCCCATACAGAAAGTGGAAACGAAGACAGAATCCATTGAAACCGAGGTGGCGTCCGCCGCCCCGCACTCGCAGCCCCCCAGCACTGAGAAGGTGCTGCAGGAAACGGTCGTGGTGGAGGAGAGACATGTGATGAACGTGCAGGGCAGTGGGGATGCTTCTCACACGGTGGGGGATGACGCAGATGCTGCAGAGTCCACACCCGTGGATCTGCACAGCATAAAAGGGACAGAAGCAGCCAAGGAAGAGAGAGGAGAGGTAGCCGACAAGTCTGTCCCTGAGCAGGAACAGCCTGCCGCTGGCTCCCGCCAGGAGGAGCAGGTGGAGGCTACGCACCCTTCCCAGGCTTTGGAACAAAAGTCTCATTTTGAGGTAAACGGTAGTTACTAATTCTCTCAGGCGATACCCTTAGATCAGTACGGAAAGCAAGGCTACATTTAACTTTATGCCTCATGGTGCACAGAGCCTTTGGTTTTCCTCTCCATTCTATTACTTTGCATGGCAGTGAAAGGCCCCCATGCTTGTTTTCAGATTTGGGGTCACATAGAAACATAACAACTAGTAAGTATTGATGACATATAGCTCCAGGAAGCAGTTTCTGTCATGAACATTATAACTGACAGAAAGCATGGGAACCAGTGATTAGCTATGAGAAAGCTGGAGAGTCATAAAGATGGCTTAGTGGCTAACAGTGATGGTCACACAAGTCTGATGACCCAAGTTCAGTCCCTGGAACCCACAGTGGAAGAGGAGAACCAGGTTCTGAAAGTTGCCCTCTGACCTGCATAGGCACAACAACAATAATAATAACATAAATATTTTTAAATGAAAAGTTGGCATTTATTTCTGATCCATTTACTTTTCCAGAAGGACCAGAAAGCATTCCTCCAACTTCCAGAACTTTCTTCTCTGTTAGCTTTTACTGAGATCCTCCACACAGTGGTGGATGGTGGCTGATGATTTAGGACTTGCCTCATCCTCCTTGGTTACTAGTTTAAAAGCTCGTTTATAGGTTTAACTCTATCAGTGTTTGCATATGAGATTGAAAAGAAGGAGCAGATTGTTTTTAATGTCCTTTAAGACGTTTCTGTTGCCTCGAACATCCTATGTCCACAATTGCTGGGTTTTGGCGGGAAACTGACACGGATTTATTGTGTGCCGTGATCCATATCTTTCCTCCTCATTTAATGTGGAAACTTTTGTCATGAACAAAAGACACCAAGAAGAGAGAGGAGTCAAACCATGTGTGCGCCTCGGTAACCCCTCCCCCTTGCTTCCCACTGATGCAGTCATCCACTGTGAGAATGGAAAGCGTGAGCATGGGCAGTGTTTCTCCAGGAGGAGGCAAGCTCGACATCTCTACCAAGGAAGTGCCAGTAGTTCACACAGAAACCAAAACCATCACATACGAGTCCTCACAGGTAAGACCGGAGGCCTGGCCGCTGTGGGGCGTCACACATTCAAGCGTAACTACACAGTAGCAGTCCAGGAGGCTGAGAGGATGCTGCATCCAAACCATCTGTCAAGACCAGTGCTATGCTGTGGTTTTATTACTGACTGTGCAGCCACACGAACTTCCCCCAAGGCATTGGGTAACCTGGCATAGGAAAGCCTCAGAGAGCTGGGTGTACAGCTATGGACCATAAAGAGGACTGGGCTACTCACTACATCTCAGTTTGTTAACACTCCTAGCCCGCGGCTTTGCCTAGAGTTTACTCCCAGCGCTCCCAGGAGCTACCTGAATTGGCCTATGATTGATTGGAAAGCGATTGTTCCTTCCTTCTAAGGAAGTGGGTTCCAGGTTTCCCATGGATGCTCCAGTTCCTTGGCTAGGCTAGTATAACATTTCTTTATAATGTATGGACATGCTCAGGTATAGTTTAAATAATTGCTAGGTGACTTACACTACCTTGCACAATGTAAATGCAATGTGTGGTTGCATTAAATAAATAAAATAAGTGTGGTTGTACTCCGATGTTTAGCAAACACAGACACGTTCAGTCTGGTCGCAAACGGTTTCTGAGTATTTTCCATGTGTGGTTGGTTGAGTCTTCGCATAGGGAAGCTCAGTTCACTCTGTCACTGTACAGCATTAAGGACTGGAACCGTCCTGTAAAGAGGAAATGTAACCACACGTGTGTGCTGTGTGTGTTCCTGTCCCTGCTTAGGTTGACCCTGGGGCCGATCTGGAGCCAGGGGTGTTGATGAGCGCCCAGACGATCACATCGGAAACCACTAGCACCACCACCACCACACACATCACCAAAGTAAGTGGAGCCGACACCCACAAGCACCAATCCTGACAGCTGGAGAAAGGCATTGATCACCAAAACCTCCGGCCGACCGGGCTGCGCGGGAATTCCTTATTCTCCTATCCCATGTCGGGCTAGCTGTATTAAAAGTGAGCCGCGAGCCGGGCGGTGGTGGCGCATGCCTTTAATCCCAGCACATGGGAGGCAGAGGCAGGCGGATCTCTGGGAGTTCGAGGCCAGCCTGGTCTACAAGAGCTAGTTCCGGGACAGGCACCAAAGCTACAGAGAAACCCTGTCTCGAAAAAAAACAAAAAAAACTAAAAAACAAAAAACAAAACAAAAAAAGTGAGCTGCGAAATATCAGTGTCTCCCATGAACTTGTCAGCCTCTGCCAGTTTCTGTTGAGGATTCGTTCTGGTATCCTTGATGCCCATCCCAGGGTGGGCATAGAGTAGATCTCAGAGAAACTGGCCCTGCTAAGCCCCCAAAAGCTCTGCTTTTGACAGTGAACCTGGGGGAATGAACGACAGTGGCACCTGATGCTACTCCCGCCTCCTGCCGTTCCCCAGTGAGTCGCTAACATTCACAGAACTTTTCTGTTTCCTCTAGACTGTGAAAGGCGGCATTTCAGAGACGAGAATTGAGAAGCGGATAGTCATCACGGGAGATGCTGACATTGACCACGACCAGGTAGTGTGTGTGAGGCGGTAAAGGCTCTGACAGAGAAGTCAATGTGAACTTATGGGCCTTTGGGTTCCCAGTGCTAATCTTCTAGTTCAGCGTGTATTCTAAAATAGTTTCTGAATTAACTTTGCAGAATACGATTTCGAATCCTTCCGTAATCATTGTACCTCCTTGTTAATTGTGGATAGAGATTTAGCTCATAAGTCTACACCTTGCTATGGCTCATGCATGTCCCACCTCCTTTTTGTTTTTGCCCTTCTGTGATTTCCTGGGGATAGGCTCTGGCTCAGGCAATTAAAGAGGCCAAAGAGCAGCACCCCGACATGTCAGTGACCAAAGTAGTGGTCCATAAAGAGACAGAAATCACACCAGAAGACGGAGAGGATTGACCAGAGGTAAGAGGTGACGTGGATGATTCTCTAGGCTTGCCTCAGCTGGCATGCAGCATGGGGCACCTCCCTCCCCTCCTTTGCCTCATTCCCCCTCCCTTGGTTCTCTCACTGGCATCCATGGGGCTGGCTGGCTAGAAGATGGAGATCTGTTTGTGGGTACTGGGGTGCCTCTGCTGCGGAGAAGCCATTGTTAGAGCTGTGTTTGCACCGACGCCAGTTAGAGGCGAAGGGAAAGCAGGGTCCTTGCTTGCCTTGTCTCATCGCTGCGCTTTTCCTCTGGGCTTTGCATTCTTCTCATCGGCCAAATTTGAAATATCTAATTTGATTTCGCTCGCCGTGTGGCCTAATAAACACTCAAGCGGGTTCTCCTGAGAAGCTGAATTTGTGTTTCCACTTGCAGAGAAATTAGCCGTACCCCTTCATGCTTGTGACGACAGCATCGTCCCTTGGAAGCACGCTCTTCCAAGACAAACGTCTGTGCTTCAGACTGACTTAGTTTGAAACTGGGCACTCACTTCCTTTCCGAATGCCTTATACTGCCTGTATTCTGTGACTGACTTTCCCCCATCGTACCGTCCCAAAGGGACGCGACAATGCAGATTTGTGGTCATGTTTTCCTCGTGAAAGCGCATGCCTTGCCAGTCTGTGTGAGCAGCATCATGAGCAGACTCTGCCCTCTCTGTGTGCACAGCCCTGTCATGTGAGAACTCAGGTGGCCGTGCATATCCTTAGGTGGGCTGTGGATGCTGAGTGCAGTTGTACCTACTTACCCGTGTACTTCTGGAATAAGAATAATATTGAAAAGAGGTTGTCCAGATCCATTTTCTGAATCATTTAGGTTAATGGGTAATGCCTCTTTTAAAAATAAGAAAAGTAAATGCTAAACTCACTCAGACCCAAATTAATAGAATTCTTGAAAGATGAAAGCAGAGGTGAGAGAGAGAAAAGATATATTTTTTTTCTCCAATGGGCTTCGGCCACTTGAGTGATGTAGTTTTCTGTTGCCATGTAACAGCCTCCCGTCAGAGTGAGCATTCTAACCTCCACAGCACCTTTTGTAACTGCTCGGATGTTTTCCGATGAGAAACTGATGGAACCTTTCTTCCCACAGGAGTAACTCAGCTTGCACACGAACCCAGTCATGTAAACCGTTAGGAAAACCGGAGCCTGTGTGGCGTTCCCTCTTCTAACCCAACTGACTTGCATCTGTCCGTGGAAAATTCCAGAAGAACTGACCTTGACCGTTAATGAAAGACACTGGCAGAGAGATCTTCCCATATAAAGCAATCCGAATCGGCATCTCTAAACTGACACTGCATGAAGCGATGATAAAAATCACAGAAGAGCCGCACTTTTAATTTCCACCGAAATCTCTGTTTTCAACCCGACCTGCACGTTCATAGCCAACTGTGTAAACCGTGATCTCATGTAACACGACCACAACTCATGCCTACCATAGTTTATTATTAAAGTCTCCACAAAACCACAGTCTCATAGGTGACAAATTCTGTTTACAAACAAATGTTAACTACCCTAAAATGCTATCAGCCGTCTAGGTCCGGTGTGTCAGATTTACCCCAGATTAGATGTGCCAATAACCGACTTTATTCAGTGAACAACTTGAATCTTGTCCTTGTCTAATCTGGTTTTATTATTCTCACCCATAAGCAGTAATGACTCTCTGACCCTCTAGAAATACGTAATGCTTACAACCTTGCTTTGTGTCTCTAATTTGTTATAAGGTAGAATTGATTCTAGCACACTGATGTAATTTCTTCCTACTCCTTCACTCTGGTCTGCGTTCAATCCAGAAAGATTCTCAGAATTACCTAAGGAAACCCTCAATATGTACATTATCATTGTTTGAGGAAGAAAACCTGTATTTTTGTTAGTTTATAATATTACGAAAATCCACTCCAGGAAGATCTGCCGGGATGCTTTTTCTTGTTGTTTTTCTTTTCCTTGTATTTTTTTCACTGATTTTTTTTTCTTCTTTTACTTGAACAAAAAGGTGTTTTATTTACAAATCTGGTCCATATTTCCAATCTAGTTCAGAGCCAAGCCTTAAATTGTACAGAATTTCCACTGTAATTAAACTATTTAGTGTTTAGTTAGAAAGAGCCTCCAGAAAGATATATTCTCCATTACGCTGTCAACTGCATCACAGCCTGTCCTGAATCATGTTACCGCATCGCGAAATAAAAATGGCAAATGCATTGAAAGCTCTAATTTTCTGTGTGGAATGATTCCGGTTTTCTGTGGTTTAGCCAGAGTTCACATTTGCATGGCACCAGAGGCCTCATCTAGCTGAAGTATAGGGCAATCCTTGCTAGACGGGGTTAGAGAGACATGCATTCAGCCATACAGACCTTGGAGGGTTGGGGATGATAGCAAAATACATTTATAGAAATATTCAATTACCTGCAATGGCTTCAAAAGGGCGTTATAGGCTCTCGTGAAAAAAGGAACTTGATGCCTCTGGGTACTTATAGTTAGCTAAGAACCACTGTTCTTAGCTGCTTTGACTGTGATATCCGTGACAGCGGTTTGCACAGTTGACAAAGAGGGACATGGAAGACTTCTGTGGCGACCCCTACTCCCACCTCTACCCCCGCTTCCAAGAAAAGTAATAGCCTAGGTAGGATGTCATCGAAGAGAACTCAGAAAGTGTAACAGGGATGGATACTGAAGTGAAGCTCTCCACAACCGATGGCTTCTGGCGGGGTGGAGAAGTACTCAGTTCCACTAAAAGGCAAGGCTACTGGGAGTTTGACCATGCTCCAGCGAGTATATAGAGAACACACATTGGACTTGGGTTCTTTTGTTGTTGTTGCTGTTGTTGTTTTTTTTTTTTTTTTTTTTGGTTGGAACAGGGTAGTCACAAGGCCAGGGGCAGACATGCAAAGCCTGGGGAATGAGTGTGACTGGGGTGTAAGATGCGAAATTCCCAAAGAATAGATGGATAGAAATGTTATTTGGAAAAAAATAAAAATAGAAAACACTAATCTCCCAGATACCAGCTCCGCGTAAATGAGACAGTGGGTGTTGCAAAGGCCTGCATGGCCCCTTCCAGGTGCTCATGGTGCGGAGGAAAGCTAAGAACCAAAGGAATGCCTGCCTTTATTGACATCTTCCGAGTCATGATTTTCCTAGCTTTCTGACTTAAAGAAAACAATTGGAGCTGAAGATTTATAGCTCAGTGGGTAAAGTTCTGCCCTACAGGCGTGAGAAATGAGTTCCAGCCCTGGAACCCATAAAGAGGAGGGAGGGGCTGGAGAGATGACTCAAAGGTTAAGAGCACTTTCTGCTCGTGCAGAGGACCCAGGTTTAGTTCCCAGCACCTACATGATAGCTTACAACCAGTTGTCACTATAGTTCCGGGGACCCCAAAAACCCTCTTCTGGCGTCTGCAGGCACCAGGCATGTACGTAGTGTGCACACATACATAGAGACAAACACTGATCACACACACAAATGAATCCTTTTTGAAAACCCAGTGTGGTAGTGTGTTCTAGTGGTTCCCTTGCTGGGAAGGTGGAAAACGGACTGTTGCTTACTGACCAGCCAGCCTGGCCTAGTCAATGAACTCCGTACCAATGAGAGACACCCATAAGGACACATACATGACACCAAAACAAACACACAAAGCAGATTAGAAACGCTTAGAAAGTTGAGTGCCTGCCATTCGTCTCTGAAAGTGCATCAGCTTGTCACGAAGCTTGTTGCTCTTATGCAGGATCCATGTTTGGTTCCCAGCACCCAGCCGGAAGTGCTCAACCATCTGTAATGGCAGTTTCCAAGGACCCAGTGCTCTCTTCTGCCTGCTGGGCAGTGGGCACACATGTGATGCATAGACGCACGTGCAGACAAAACATTCCTGTCATAAACCTAAAGAACGTTCCAAGGTGCATTGGAAAAGTTATTGCTTTAGTTAACATATAGAACTGGCACACAGTGTCCTGAGATAGCCTGCTCAGTCAGAGTCCAAATTCTGCCTAGACTGGATGTTCTTATTACCTCCATGTCTCTCTCCTTAGCAATGACAGGCGCTGTCAAAAGAGTCGTATTTTCAGCGTTGTTTTCTTTCTCCACAGTGCCCTCCACACTTCTCCCAGCTTCCACCGACAGCCAACAAATTCCAAGTCTCTCCTATGTATTTAGGTATTTGTAATAGGAATACTTCCTTGTTAGCACTAAACCCATATTTTCTATTATTTTCATATGCTAATTACTACAAAATTAGCAGCCAAAGATAAAACAACTTTGGCATCATAATCTATGGCTATAACAATAAGTCATTAGGAGCTGGTTTAGTATTAAGTCCATTTAACAGAATAAGAGTTATAGTTTCTACCTAGGGCCTATCTAATCACATGTTCTTTGCCCAATATTGATGCCAAATATGGCTTTCATCTTGATGAACAGACTTTAATCAATCAGTGATCATGTCTGGCCGATCATTACGGTAACTAGCAGTGTTCACAGCTAGGGAAGATGAATGATGGCGTCACACCTGGCAGCATGCACAGCACCTTCCAGCAGACCTGAAGCTGTGCACAGGCTATTCTACTCACATATCCATCCCTACATCTCTCCCTCTCCACTCTCCACC
>JABTXL010004243.1:1014803-1099436 GCA_025134845.1 Neodon shergylaensis
CCCTGCCGCAGCCCTATCACAGGTTAATCTATTCACATATCCAACCCTACATCACTCTGGTCTCTACCCCTACTGCAGCCCGTTTACGTAATGAACCTATCTTCTTCTGTTCGCTTAGCCCTTGCTTTTACAACTTTCCTATCAGCATTCCTTGTTCTATGCCTCCCAAAGCAGTTGCAGCATTATTGTTTTGTTGAGACAAGATCTTGCTGCATAGCCTGTCCAGTCTTGAGCTTGCTTAACAGCGTCTTGCTTTGCCCTCCCAAGGTGCTCCTGTTAGAGAGTCACATCACATCTTGATGTATAATTTTTACAAATGGATTTTTGCACATCTGGAAGCAACACTGTCAAATAAAAAACTAGGGCTATAATTTTTACTTACCTATGGATTCTTCGATGGACTGTCTTCTTATGTCATGAGTCATAGACGGTAGCCCGTCCATCACAGTTCGTATTATAGGGCTGCTTAGAATGTGTTCCCATGACTGAACATATCTGTCTATTTGCCTAGTCTGAAACATCAACTTTTCTGGATTTTTCTCTGAAGCCCAAATCCTTTATGGGGCTGGTAAGGGTTCTGAAACAGGAAATGTTTGCACTGGAGGAGAAGCTCCCCATGGCAGCACTTCCTGCTGCAGAGATCTCATTAGCTCTGTGTCCATCATCCGTGAACCACTCCTACTCCAACAATATCACACCTATGCCCTATGGGGGCCATTCTTACTAAAACCACTATACCTACAACTTGGTTAGATATTTGAAGGAAGGCTCTACTTCGGGAGACTAAAGATTCAAAATGAGACTATGCAAAAGACTGAAAAAGTCAACAAAAGCCACATACCTAAGAATTTTAATCTATCCGTGAAAGATCACGGTGCCAAGGAGGAACAGCCAGAGAACAAATAAACGTATACATAATATCCAAAATGAAAATTCGGGAGAATGTCTGGGAACTCAGGGAAACCTAGAAAGTGGAGGGTAAACTTAAAGAGATGAGGGAAACATGAGAAAAGGCAAATGCACATCAGTACAGCATCATCCATACAGATGTGCAGGGCAGAAAGCAAAACTGATGGGCACAACTCATGGTCTCTAAGAGACTGCAGGAAGTGCCCTACCTTATCTCTAGGAGTCACAGGAAGTCCTTACACTAGGACTGTAACCTAACCACCCAACTATGCTTGTTGAGGGACAGATATCCGTGTTGGTAAAAATCACTAAGATGATTAAGACAACACCAGGATGGGGATTATTTTGAAAAGAGGGAAGGCAGGGCGCCTATCAGAAAAAGTCCATGCCAGGTTCTCTCTCTCTCTCTCTCTCTCTCTCTCTCTCTCTCTTTCTCTCTCTCTCCAGATATCTAATCTAAGGGTATAAGGGTAGTAGGCTAAATGGTGTTCCCTATGTTACTATCAGTGGGAGGAACTTTACCCAGTACAGTGCCCAAATTCCTGACAAAGGTACCTTGAAGGAGTACAGCCCACCATGCTAAGGCAAGCCTGGCAGTAGACATCGCTGCCTAGGAGTTACAAGTGGCTCGTGGATTTTCCTCATCTTGGCAGCTGACCGGGAAGCAGAAAGCTTGAGGAAGAGTCAGAGCCATGCTAGAACCCTCACTCCCTACCCTGGTGGCTCTGTCTGCCAGCTAGGCCCCATGTTCATCAATCTTCCAAAGCAATCTCCTCTACAGGGAGTAGAATTTAAATGCCCGAGTCTGGGAGGAGACTTCCCACATTCAAACCCTAAGCACTCTTCTGTCGCCTCTGCATGTAAAGTTTCAACGATGCATATTTTAATAGCCATCTTTTCCTTGTTGAGAAAAAATACATGGTTAATTAAAAGACCTCGGGTTAGAAAGCAAACATAGAGAAGCACAAAAGCAGCACTTTTATTAGATTTGCCATTTTGAACAAGTAGCTGACTTCACTTCTATCTCAACTCTCCCATTCAGAAAATGAAAAAGATTCCCTGGTTTCCAAATGTTCCTGGAGCGCCTGTGTTAATTACTTTTCTGTGCTGTGATAAGAACGCCATGACCAATGCTGCTTATAGAAATAAGGGTTCATTTGGGCTTACAGTTCCAGAGGGACAGGGGCCGATCACCTGCAAGTGGGGGAAGCAGGGAAGCAGGGCATCAGGCAGCCATGGTGGCTGGAGCAGCAAGCTGAGACCTCAGGTCTTAAACAGCAAAGCACAAAGCCAAGAGGGCAAGCTTAAAATGATGCAAGCCTTTAAACTTTCACAGCCTGTCTCCAGCGACATTCTCCAGTAAGACGTCCCCAAGCAGACCCACCAACTGGGGTTTCAAATGCCGGAGACTACGGGAATGTTTCTCATCCAAACCATCGCAGCTGCAGCTTCTATGAGAGCCCCTAAACTGCAATGGAAAAGAATACCACACTGACGAGGCCCTTTCCACAACACTTGCTCTGCAATGAAAATCAGAGAAATGTTAAACTCAAAGGACCCTTTAGGATTATCACACTTAAGCAGCTCACAGGGCGGTCCTTGAAACTGACTTTATCCTATGGAAATATTCATTTAGAATCAGAAGATAGGTGGAAATGATCTTCTAAATATGCACACATCTGTACACTTGTATCCCGAGAGAGAGAGAGAGAGAGAGAGAGAGAGAGAGAGAGAGAGAGAGAGAGAGAGAGAATATGAAGCCTCTGAAGTTTCTTTGAGATAAGGGAAGCCCGTAAGAGATAGGTCAGCTTCTTGTACCTTAAGGAAGAGAAGCATACCTGTGAAGTTCTGAAACACCCCCAAACACTGAACAACAGCCAGAATACTTGTTACCTGAGTTTCAGACCCATTCATTCTCCTTCTTAAATATTCTTAAAGACAAGCAAGGACAAAGAAACACACACATGGGTGCAGTGTAATCCTCCAATAATCAAACTGGCTGAAACAGCTTTAACTCTAAGCATTAGCGAAGGACAAGCAGAAGCCACGAAGTACTCTGCTGGTGAGAGCGTAGTTGGCAGGTTGTCTGCAGTGATATTCATTTGCATTTTAATAAACACAGCTTGCCTGAAGATCAGAACGCAAAACAGCCACACTAGTCAGCCATACAGACCAGGCTGTGTTGGCACACACCTTCAATTCCAGCAGCCACACTAGTTAGCCAAAGAGGCCGGGCAGTGGTGATGCAAGCCTTTAATATCAACACTAGAGAGGAATATAAGATGGGAGGAGACAGGAATTTGTTTTCTTTCAGTCTGAAGAGTTCATAGAGGTAAGAACTCTCTAGTGGCAAGGCTGCTTTGCTTTTCTGATCTTCTGGTTGAACCCCAATATCTGTCTCTGGGTTTTTATTATTCGCACTATGGTTATCTGGGTTAGCACTGATGCAGACACGTAGACACGAATATCAGAGCTTGCAGCCAGCACATCCACCCCGGGAAACGTCCTTAAAGAAGATGTAGCCAGGAGGTGATGTATGAGGATAGATGACTGTCTCTGCATGCATTATGAGTTACAAAACAAAAAATAAACAGCCTTAATACTGGCAAGAGGGAAGTCTGTGTTATATTTACATGGGCAAATTACTATATAATCTCCAAAAATTACAAAACACCAACCCAGGAGAGGAGAGTCAGCCTAATGTACTGTATAAAGGTGGATGTGTTTGCACCCCGGGTTACTAATTAGAGACTTCTCACCTGTGCAGAGAATGTCTGGGAGGCCACAATGGGGGAGTACCGCCTGATCATTTTCTTCTCTGTGCTTCCCCGGATTTCCAAAATTCACATCACTATTATTTCACCGTTTAGAAAAGCAATTAAAGATACAATGCCAATAATTTTATAGGGAAACTGATAATAATGGAGCATGAAGGGCATGTAAATGAGAAAAAAACTTGGAAAACTTCTTCCTTCAATGCCGAGGCCATTATTACCATCACCGAATGTTACAAATGCCTTTGTTAAAGACTCACCTCCTCGGTCACCTTCTAATTAAAATGGTGATGGGTGCATTCCTATTATAGATAATGAAGTAATTTATAACAACACTGGATGCTGGGTCTTTACAGACGAATGAGCCTCTCCTTAGGTGCACATTAGCAGTTTAGGCCTACATTGGCTTTTTAGGGATGTTATTTAGTGTGCCATAAAAGTAATTTAAGTATCACCACCTGATAATTGAAAGATAAGTCTCTCTGGGTTCTGCTTAACCCTTAGTTTCCCATACACAAAGCTGTCTGCTTTCTGCCCTGTCTTCTTAAGCAAGCTTGGCCAGAATTGAAATGTAAAGTCTCCATTGTCAGCGTCTTTGCATCTACTTCTTACACCCGCCACCTCACAACCTCTGCCCTGCTGCTCCTCACCCTGAGCACCAACTAGAGAACCAGGGCCATAAAGGGGTTGTGATGAAGACATAATGAGTTTTTCTCTGTACCTCCAGCTCCCAAATAATGACACGGAGACTTACCATTAGTTATGAGTGCTAGGCCATAGTTTAGGCTTATTCTCAACTAGCTCTTAAAAGTTAAATGAACCCATTTATATTAATCTATGTTATAAGATTAATCTATGTGTTAAGTCACCTCTGTACTGCTAATCCTGCTTTCTCTGTCTCTGGCTGGTGACTCAACTTTCTCCAAATTCTCTCTCTCCACGGAAGGCCCTCCTATTCTCTCCTGTCTAGCTATTGGCCATTAAGCTTTTTACTACACCAATCACAGAAATACATCTTCATGCAGTGCACAATATTCCATAGCAGAGAACCTTTCGAATGAGTGAGAAAGTAGGTGACCAGACAAGAACAAATGAGAAGAGTTCTTTATAAATGTGTAATGACCAAATGACGTACTAGCATTAGTTCCACTCTCAGCCCCACTTACCACCGTATTCATAATGAGAACTCAAGCCAGTTCATGGCAGCCCTGGCCAGTCACCTCTATTTGGGAGAACAACCCTATGAATGCAGACATGCCACTCAGAAGCTGCTAAACTGCCACCGTGGACTAGAACTCAGGTGACCGGAGGGATCAAAGCTAAGATCCCTCCCAGAATGGAAGTCAATTTTTACCTCTTACAGGGAAAAGGAAGAAATGTCTGATTAGTTTTACATATGTTTGGGGTTTTTTCATACATTTATAGAAAACGTCATTAGTTTTTGTGATCTCATTCATATAGATAAGACTTTAAATATTTAGTATATAACTCTCGTACTAATGAAAACAAAATTATTTCAATATTTCTAGACCGATGTGGCTGTTAACTTCTGTAATACCAACTCAGCATAGAAAATTAGGATATTTTTCTTCAAACCTGACAACATAGCTTAAGTTTCAAAAATATATATATATGTGTGTGTGTGTGTGTATACATAAGTATAATGTAATATGTATACTACATTTAAAGACCAAGAATAGAAATATATGATGCAGCAATAGTAGCAACAGCTTGTTTGGGTTCTGCAGTCATTTCAACAAATTTCTACAGACATCCAACATACTCTATTAAAAAATAAATAAAAATATCCCAGAGAACAGCACAGTTCTGTTGCTGTTGTTTATGTGTTTCTATGGTGACAATTCCATTTTGTCAATGAAACAGTGAGCCTGGCACAAATATCCCAGAGCCCATCGAGAAGGCAGTTAAGCATACACTGAATCCAGAAACCTAAGTCTGCATGTCGCCATGACCACTACATCACTGTTGATAAGAGTGTTTCTAAACAGGTATGTACACATCTGTGATTGTGCTTTTCTACACTGAAGTGTCTGTTTGCTCTGGCAGACTTCATGTGAAGTCAGCAATGGACTCTGTTCCAAACTTCTGTGAAGCCTATGTGTGCCTGATTAGCTCCTATCTGCTGCCTTTTCTGGAGATGCTTGGAAGCCCTGAAAGAGCGTCCTCAATCTAAACTAATGGGTCTGCAGTTGGGAACCTGGCTTTGCTGTTATTTTTAAGTCCACAGATCATCTGAGTGAAGTGGTGTCAGACCCGATCATGGACCGGAAGAGCTTGGGAGGGGTGTTACAATCCTGGGCTTCAGTCCCAAGATGAGCCTTCCTAGCAAGTTCTCACATTCTGGAACTCGTGTTTTGGGAATCACTGACTTACAGGGAGATCTGGGTGACAGCCTTCCTTGACCTGCTGTGATCTTCATCTGCAAAGGGAATCAAATGGGCCCCATGGACATTGCTGTAGAGATGTATGCAGACAACAGTCTGAAGTCACTGTTAGGGATGGTGTAAGGACAAGCCTGTTGATACCCTACACCTTGGGCATCCTGGAGATTAATTTGGTGACTTCTAGAACACCACAGGAGACATGGATGGCACCCTAATGAAACCAGCAACATCAACCCCAGCAGTAGGAAAAGAAACGATGCTTTCTGTAAAAGAAATTGTACCTCACAGGGACGAGAAGGCATCATCTCGTAAACGTGACAAAAATAAGCAAAGTGACAGAAGGTAGGAGTTTCCAAGGAGGTACCAATGATTATTCAAAACACTGCAATGAAACTCAAAAGGCTGACACTATTCATGTATTGTAATCACCCAAAATAGACCTTCGGTGATGGTTCTCAAACAGCCACGGCAGAGAACTAATTATGGCTCTCATAAATAGGCTAAAGAGAGGTATGCATATAGACAAAAACCTCAATCTATAAGATGACTTAGGAGCAGATATAATCAGTGCATAGTAAGAGTCCAAAGAAGAAAGGTCATCTTAATAGTTCCTGTGTTGTCGTAGTAGAATGCCTAAGGCTGGCTAAATTCCAACAACTGAAGGTCGCCTGTCCATGGTTCCAGATCCTGAGAAGTCCCCTATACCAACGCAGAAAGGACATCTGCCAAGACCTTGCGTGCTGCCTCATCCCGTGGCGGACTGAGACGGGCAAACAGTGCACATGCAAGAAAGGACATCTCCCTTTTGTCGGGCATCTATCCTGATAGATTATCTGTGACAACGGCGTTGTCTTGAGAGGGGCACTGGGGTTGGAGATAAGACTCAGCTGTTAAATGATAGGCTCCAAACCAAACACATCAGGAAAAGGGCTATCCAATCCACATAGTGGGGTAGATGAGACCTGGACAATGACCTTGAAAGAATACGTTCTGTTCACTAAATTCCAGAGGACATGATGGGTGACCAGCAGGATTCTTAGATAGCAGACACTTCTCCAGAGAAGCCGTATGTGGGTCAAACGCCTTCGACTTTTCAAAGAGCTATCTGCTTACAGGTCCGTCTCAGCAACAGAGAAACATTGACCCAAATAGCACTGAGTGAAGGACAGATGGTGCTGCAGGGGACCGCTTCAGCAGCAAGAGCACCAGTGTGAACGACCAAGCACTGCCCACGGGTGGTGACCACAGCTTCAGCTCGCACCTGCGGAGAGGCCGAAGTTATTGTTTGTCAGCGTTGACAACACCTGACATTGGCTAAAACCCGAGCTACTGGGTGCACCTGTGAGACCTCTCTTGATTGGATCTTTCACGTTGGAAGACCCACCTTAAATCTGGGCCACACCCACGTGCTGCTGGCAGCCCGTATAAAGGGAAATGAAGATGGAGGCTTTTGCCCTTTGCCTGCTTGTCCTCACTCTCACTGGCAAGGCCACTCCTTCACTGGCCTTAGAGCGTGCTTCTTCAGGATTCTGGTCTATACTGAAGACCAGCCGAAATATCCAGCCGAATGGACTAAACAAGTCCTGGGTTCTTGGCCTTCCTGTCAGGAGACAGCATTGATGACTGGACCACAGCCTGTAAGCCCTTCTAAGAAATTCATATATTTATATATATATTCAATCAGTTCTGTTTCTCTGGAGAACCCTGACTAACACGAAAGTCTTCAGTCCAAATTCAGGATATTCAAGACATGGTTGCACTGAAGGAAATGGGGGTCAGTGTCTTTCGTGGGCTAGGCAGAGGTACCGGACATCTCCTCTATAGCAATCTTAAAACAGGAACAAAATTGTAAGACAAACATCATCTCCAGTGCATGACTTAGGATACCTACCCTTCAAGAAAGTTTGGAGATGGACAAGGGTTCTACCAATAAGCTTTTCCGAGGTCTGTCTTTCGGGACTTATCATGTCCGTGGCAATGTTTAAACACAGAAGAGATGGGTCTTAAGAGATGGGAGAGGAGGGTAAGTGGAAGTCTTTGGAAAAAAAAGAACTAAAAATGAAGTTAAAAGCTCTCCGTCACCAGGAATTCTTAGATGGTCTGACTAGTTTACGCTGGATACCTTATGTTTGGAGAATGCCGAGGCTAAGCGGTACGTGGAATGTTGGTACTGTAAAATATGGCTTCTGTAATGACTCAGAACTCCTCCCTGCCTCTCCACATGCCGGAGCTTTTACACCAGCTCCGCTCTCACAGGACAGCGTTGGAGATGGAGAAGGTGAAGGAAACAGGATGGGTAAGTTCTGTCCCCACCCAGCACAGAGTGTTCTAAGTGACCTGTGGGTTTATGGGAGCTGCCTGCGGGTCCTGTGACCATCTCATCGAAGTGTAGCACGCGATGCGGTCTATCTACAGCTAACAGCTGCGACAAATTTTACATTCTTGCCAGTGTTTGACCTGCAGTAATAGAACTTGGGGGAGACAGACATGATGTTACCTGATGAACAGAGGCCCTCACCTCCCCTGCCTCCCAAGAGACTCAGGAGCACCTAGGGTCATGGCCAGCCTTGCCTCTCACTGATGCTGATGTAGAAATTCTCTCCAATTTTGAAGCAAATGAAATTATCTTTAGGTCTGAATGATCTCCGACATCCAAGGTTCGAGGAGCAGAGAGGAACCTGCCCTCCTCTAAAGGAATAATTCCCCCACGTTGCTTCTGGTCATTTCTGAGAGAGAGACGGTTTTCTCCACTGTGTGTCAAGGTTTGGTAGACAGTGAATGAAGGATTACATAGGGTCCAAGAGCAACTGGCAACAAGGGGCCAGAGAGCACAGGCAGTGTAGTGATGAGGCGAGAACTCCTGCTTTTCGTCCCGCCCGGCTCCTGCACGGCTAGCTTAGCCCCAGAAATAATAACACGGAAACTGTATTCTTTTAAAACACTGCCTGGCCCATTAGCTCTAGCCTCTTACTGGCTAACTCTCACATCTTGATTAACCCATTTCTATTAATGTGTATAGCACCACAAGGTGGTGGCTTACCGGGAAGAATCTAACCTAACGTCCATCTTGGGCCGTAGCTTCATCGCATCTGCCTCACTGCCTTCTACCCAGCATCCTGTTCTGTTTACTCCGCCTACCTAATTTTCTGTCCTATCAAAGGGCCAAGGCAGTTTCTTTATTAACCAATGAAAGTAACACATAGACAGATGACCCTTCTCTACCAAGGCAGCTTCATGCCTGGAGCTCCCTGGCGGTAATCCCAAGGAGAGTGAAGGACACGACAGATGGGGGTCACAGAAGCAAGCATGACAAGCTATTCGTCAAAGCAGCGCACACAGAAAAAAATCCATCCAAACATGAGGCAGACTTGAGCTCAAATAGAAAAGCCCAGAAATTCACCAAGAACTTGCAATACTGAGTGTAGATGACTTTGGAAAAATCTGATAATAGGCCCCAGAGAGATGGCCCTGTGGTTAAAGGCACACAGGGCTCTTTCAGACAACAGGAGTTTGATGCCCAGCACCCATCTCGGTCTAGGAGCACCACGATCACCTGCAACTCCAGTTCCAGGGGGATTCATTGCCTCTGGTTGCTTAGGGCACCCATATTCATCTACACATAGCTACACAGATATACACACATGTGTGCACACACTTAAATAAAATCAAAATGAATGTTTGAAATGATGAAAGTCAGCATAGATAGACACACATGTGCACCCATTTGATGCGTGGCTCTCTCCATAATAGTCTAGTTATGGAATCAGCATGAATAAATGAAGAACATGCACCATATGTGTACAGGATGCTTGTTAGCCATTAAGCAGAAGCAAATGATGTCGTCTTCCAGTAAATGGATGGAACTGATAGGGAGCGCCACTACAAGCAAGATAAGTCAGACCAGAAGGACAAATACCTTGTTTTCTCACGTATGTAGAATCCGAACTTGCTTTTAGAAAACATGTCAAAGCCAAAGAGGAACCATTTGGGAAGAGAAAAAAAAAAACAAACAAACAAAAAACAAACAAACAAACAAAAAAAAGCGATAAGAAAGGGTCGTGAGGTCAACTGTGTGACTACATACATGTAAAAGGCCATCACAAAACCCACTCTTTTGCTGTGGATCAATGCTAATCCAAAAAAGGAAAGCCTGGAATGGGCTTGTGTTGCTGTCATTTCATTTTTCTTAAGATAAATTGGTGGCCCGCGAGAGAAGAAAGGTCGGGAGAAAACCTAGTTGGACCTCCTGGTCAGCAGGTCCTCGGTAATTAAAGCCTGGCAATACGAATGGCTGTTATTTAAGAACTTGTGAATAATGCCTAGCTGTCATCCCACCACGCTGCCACACAAAATGCCTGCTGTGCCCAAAATGACTCCTGCGGAATTTTTGACAAACATTATATATTAAAAAGAGTGAGCACCTGACTTCAGCCCTTTAGGGTATGGAAAAAGAAAAATGCTAACACCTTTCCCAAAGCCATGCATAGTGGTGACATTTAAGCTCTTCCCCTACCAGGCATCTCTAGTGTTTATACTTCATTCAGTACCCCCAGCAAATAGCTCCTACCGTGGCCAAGTTCCAGCACCAGTCCCTGGTTGGGACGTCTGGGGAGTGTCCATGTCCTTGCTGATCTATTTGTTGATTGATCTTGATCTCGACTAAGCAGTCCTTCACTCAGTGTCCTCAGCTGTCCCATTTGAGGGTGCCACTGATTCCCACAAAAATAGTTGGCGCTGCAAACCATTCATTAGCTTTGTGGCGTCAAATGAGCAGTTTGATATCTTCTTTCAAGTCTGTTATGCTAAGAAAATTCATAAAGTAATGGTTGGAACCATGTTGGAATGACAACGTGTGACCAGCCCTGACCTACACAAGTAGCAATTTCATATGCCGGGAGAAATAATTAAGCCTGAAGTGATTTGAATAGTGCCAGACACACGGCACGCTATTATTCGTTTCTCATTGTGAGACTCACCCTGCGTAAAGTCTACCTTTGCCCAAGGACAGCAGAATCAAGAACTGTGCTGCCCCTTCCTGCAGCATCCCCAAGGCAACCCTGCACGCTGACTGGGTGTCTCTTAGTCGCAGAGCCTGGGGGGACTGGGTGCCGACCACGTTCCTTGTCTTCTGGCCTTGCCCTGCAGTGAAGATCTGGGATCTTTATCCAGGTTGCTTATTAGGATACTCCTTGATGGGGAAACTCTGTCAACCAATCACATCTAATTAAGGCGTGGACCCCAGGGAGAAAAACTGGGAAGACCCAGGAGCGCCGTCTCTCTCTGCGCGGTGCCGGCCGGACAGATAGGACGTCGGACCTCCCACTCTTGTAGCGTGAGTTTCCCCTTTTCAACCACTAAAATATAAATATAACTGTTATTCCTTTTTTTTTTTTTTTTTTTTTTGGTTTTTCGAGACAGGGTTTCTCTGTAGCTTTGGTGCCTGTCCCGGAACTAGCTCTTGTAGACCAGCCTGGCCTCGAACTCACAGATATCTGCCTGCCTCTGCCTCCCGAGTGCTGGGATTAAAGGCGTGTGCCACCATCGCCCGGCCTAACTGTTATTCTTGAGCTGGCCTGGTTATTTATCGCACTGACCTAATTCGCAACAACTCCTGCCCTTCTGTGTGGACATAGGGATCCTAGCATTTATTTCTCAACCGAAACTTTTTATGTAATTGTTTTGTGTGATAGTAAGGGCTTACGTCACTGATAGTACCCGGCACCACTGTGTTCTCCTATTGGTTAAGAGCAGTTGACTGAGCCATTTAGTGACCCGAAAACTTCAGGTAATTTTGGTTTCTTAGGACAAAAATATCTGCAGTTCAACTCTCTAAACTTTGACGTAAAGACTTATCCCTCTCCAGTGGCAACCTTGTCTGCACTTCAGATAGAACTCTGCTCGCTGTGGAAGCCGCCAGCGCCAGCCTCTGACTTCCGAAAGGGCATTCTTCACCACCTGGACTCGTTCACAAACCTTCTGGATCCTGCCCTTTGAGAGTGGTTCCTAGCTGTGTGCCAGGCTCCCACACAGCTGGGTGAGTGTATAAACGTGTTTATGAAAACGAGATGGAAAAAGGGCTAAGCTTACCTGGAATAACAAGATAGCAAAGGCCAAACGACCCTCCGGCTTCGGAAATGAAAAACCGAAACGAGCATCTTGTCTCGTTTTTTAGAACGTGAAATCATACTAATGGCGTTCACTTTTCAAAGCCAGTTCAGTCTGTTGCCAAAGATACAGCAACTGCTCATGCACACCATGCTTTTGCAGGCATGCAGCAAGTATCTTCTGGAGTCCCTGCTACGGTGATAAAATGAATGGCTTCCTGGCAAAACACGCCGGGAGTTAGCTCAAAGGGAGCAGCTCTGTATTTGTATATTAAATTAATTTAAAGTAGAAACCCTTTTTCCTACACTGTTGTCTGGGGGTCTGAATCCCACCCACCCTGCAGAGCAAGAAGAGGGCGACAGCCAGCAGACTCAGGCTGAGGAAAGGGTTTATCTGGCTAGTCTGGAAAGGATAAAATAGCCCACTCAAGATGCTTTTGGAGTTGTTATTTTTGTTCTATTAAAATTAATCGTCCCTTTACCATCTTCATTTCAAACACATAGCTGGATGATTGCATCCAGATTCTTTTTTAAAAAAACACTTATTTGTTTGTTTGTTTAGATATACAGTGTTCTGCCTGCATGTGTGCCTGCAGGCCAGAAGGGGGCACCAGATCTCATGGTGAGCCACCCTGCGGTTGCTGGGAATTGAACTCAGGACCTCTGGAGCCATCTCTCCAGCTCTGAGCCAGCTCTCCAGCCCCACAGTCCTTCTTCTTCACACACAGGGAGTTTACACAAAATGACCACCAAGCCTTTCCTAATCTAGAGATAACTGCAAATTCTCAGCATCCTGCAGAGTTTGAACAAGTAGGTAATTTTACAGGCTCGTATTGCTGTGTCTGACTTTATACTTAATGGCTTGCCTGTCGGGTCATTGTGTGGGTTTCACTTCACATTCTTACAGAGCAACGAGAACGTCAAAGTTTTAAAATAACACATAGTGGACTATCCTAGAGATATCTACACAACGAGAAAATTTAGCAGAAAACACTTCTGTGCCATCTAATGGGCATTAGTACTTCAACCTACACAATCCCAGGGGATTTTTATGAAACTGTACTAAGAGTGACTGTGTTTTAAAATAAGATGCTCTTAGATTTTTATTCTTCACTGCTGAACAATATAGCATACGTCATCCAGGGAACTTATTTTAAGCTGCCTTAATGAGACTCTTGAATGACTATTTCTTTAAATATACTCAAGGAACACATCAATAGCAACAAGTATTCCTCACATTTAATTGTTTTGAAATAGTTTTCTAAAAACCTCTGAGATATGTTTTGTAGCCTCCAGTAGTTTATTTCGGAAGAGGGGGAAACATGGGTTTTCTGTATGCCACGTGATATCTCAGTGATGAGTCTTAGTTTGGAATGTGGATGCTGACCACCAACCCCCAACCCCCCGCCAGAAGCCAACATTTAGCTTGGTTTGGCAATGCTGGAAGGTGGAGTCTATTTTTGATGACTAGAGGGAGGTTAAGGTCATTGTAGGCACATCTGGAAGGGGGTATGGGATTCTAATCTCTTCTGTACCCAGTCATAAGGCAAATGTGTCACCCCCGTGACCAACTCCCACCCCAAGGCAGTGCACCCGTTAGTCACAGAGTTAAACCTCTAACACTGTAAACTAAAATAAACCTTTTAGGTTGGTCTCATCATTTGTTCCAGCATCAGAAATCTGGAAAAGTCTAGTCCTGTGGAATCGCCACTGGAGCTAGTCTGCTGTTTCGTTCTAAGGAATGCACCGGGTGGTGGGATGACTCAGCAGATAAAGGTGCTGGTCACCAAGTCTGACGACCTGAGTTCAATCCCCAGAACCCCTGTGAGGGAAGATGAGAACTGGTTTGTGCAAGTTTTCCTCTGACCACCACATGCTTACCATTGCGCGCATGTGCACACACACTACATACACACACACAGATAAATAATGTGATTCCTTCAAAAAATGAAATGTGTTTTAAGACAGTGGTTCTCAAGTACTTTGCTTCTCAGACATCTTCATGTTATTAAAATCACTGGGAGCCCTAAGGAGGTGCCCACTTCACTAATCTCAGCAAATACTAGTGTTACCGTGTGAGCATCTAGTGAAAGACCTGGATAAATCCAGGTATCCCCAAAGAAAGCCCTGCATAAATCCAGGTCCCCCACCTCCCCAGCAGGAAGAAAATAGCCAAAAATCTAAGCAGGAAGAGAAGAATCAGAAATCTAGGATTAGCCGGTTCAGTGACTGTGTTTCAGGAACTAGCTGAAGATAAAGTTCGATTGTAATCTCGAGAATAATCTTGAGAAACAGGGAGCTTCCCCCTTGTGATTATCATTAGGTATTTTTGGAATACTGTGTTTCAGGAACTAGCTGATTATGACCTTGAGTGATCTTGAAAGACAGGGAGTTGCCCCCTTGTGATTTTCTGTGACACCCTCCCTGCCCCTTTTTCAGATTATTGGGCTGTGGTTTCTTCCTATAAAAACCCCTTCTCCAGGTCACTTGGGGTCGAACTCTTCCTCTGCGTGGGCTGTGAGTCTCGGCCCCAGTGCACTGGTTCCCGTCTCATCTCATTGATTAAACCTCGTGTGATTGCAGCAAGGATGGTCTCTCGTGAGTTACTGGGGGGAGGGTCGTGTTATTCAGAGACTTGAGTGAGAGTCTCCCACACTGGGGGGTCTTTCACTACCACCACTGCCAAATCTGCAACCTAGAGCCGAGGAATTCACCCCTGTGAAAAGTCCTGCTTGTGTGTTTGTGGATGCTTAGCATCCAGCTCTTTAGTTAAGCCATTGGTAATTTCGATTTCTATAATCTTTTCCTCTCGGGCACAATGATCCATACATTTTCTGTTCAAATTAATTAGAATGTTTTATTTATCTCATATGCTTCGTATGTTTCAGGAGATATCGTCATACAGTACAGTGACAATATTTGGTGAGTAGTTTAGAGTTCTTGATCTATGCATCAGGTCTTTGCATGCTGAAGTTTGCGGCATCGGGGTTATAACTCTTTAACCGTTTGCAATACCTTACTCTTCAGCTTGAGATATTCAGCTATCGATAAGCATGTGAAATGGGTATTCTGTGGATAATCTCGATATCAAAACTACTCTAAACATTAGTATAAGTAAACAATTTTCATTTTTTTCCTCTAAAATTTGAAAGATGAATAAACCATATCCATATCTGTGATGACTGTTGTTGACAACAGGAATAGTAATTTAATTTCATTAATTATATGAATACATGAATATTTCTGTCTTATTCAGGTAGTCTATGAATAGCACATTCTGTTAAAAGAATGGAAGGCCTAAAGGCACAATTACGATTTTAATTCTAATTTCGTCTGAGGAGTTTTACGTTTACATTGCAGAATATTGCCTCGTTTTCATCTGGTATTTTGTAAATTATTATAAGGCAAGGTGTTTGAATGGAAAGAGAACTCGATCGGGAATTGCTGACATATAGTCTGTTACAGAGTGCAAAGTGCTAAGCTTCGAAGCTCTGACTGACTTTGATCTGCTCTCATCTCACAGACCATCCACTGTAGGTCAACAACTCACTCTTCCTTACCTGGCCTTAACCTTGAGCTTCCTTCTCTGAATCAGGGTTGTCCCGGTAGGGAAAGGTAAAGGAAGGACAAAGCTTCTGTGTGGGGCATGGTGCACAGTGGCTTTTCTTCCTCTTGGCCCTGGCCCTGGCTCCCCCATGAGTTTTGAGGTGCTGGACCAGCAGCAAACTGTAAAGGCGCCGATCTATGTATTTATAGCAAAGAGACAG
This sequence comes from Neodon shergylaensis, assembly GCA_025134845.1. NCBI lineage: Eukaryota > Metazoa > Chordata > Mammalia > Rodentia > Cricetidae > Neodon > Neodon shergylaensis. The sequence goes on from JABTXL010004243.1 coordinate 1,030,763, forward strand.
AATCAGGAAACTTTAAATCCCCTTCCAACACTGCATTTTCTATTTCGGCGTCTGATTTACATTTTCCCACCATTTCTATCTTCGCGAGTTTGTTCACTGTGAGGTTTTTCGGGGTTACCATCCACCTCCATCCCCACACAGCAGGCATTGCAATCCCCCCTCAGTGCCCACATTACCTGTCTCCTGAGATTAAAAGCTCCTTAGGCCTGCTGTGTTCCCACTTGCCCTTAATACTGGCACTTGGGATGTGGATATGGGCGATTTTTGTGGGTTTGAGTACCCCCGTGTTGACACAGTAAGTCCTTAGCCAGCTAGGACTACATAGTAAGGCCCTGCATCAAAAAAGTCAATAATTAGAACTAGAGGTAGTATCTTTCCCATTTATGCCTGCTAAGAGTTAGTTACCTGTATCCAATGTCTAGTATGGGCGTCCTTCATTTATTACAGTGAATATTCTTTTTAAATATTATTGTGGCACAAAATAATGTGGAATCAGTAGAAACCCATTCTTGAAATTTTAAATTTTGACATTCCTCTAGTCTGGCGGTTTCCAGTCAGATTTGTTTTCCATGATGCTGAGCTGAGGCAGGGGCCACCGCTCCCACGCTGTTCCACGGTCATGAGAGGAAACAGGAGTGCTAGGGTGCTAGGGTAGGTTTGGTGAGTTAAACACGGTTTCCACTAGAGTTAGATTTTATCTGTGGAAGGTGTGTGATCACCTCATAAACCATTATGCAAAGTGATTGTTGCTATTTGAAGTAACTAACCAATGATAAATGAATGAACAGGTAGATGGTCACAGCTCTAAACAGATGGACATATGGATCGTACATCTGCTCCTCTGTAGTGATGAGGCAAGCAGGCCTGCTTTTTGTCCTGCCCAGCTCCTGCATGTTTAGCTTTACACCTGAAATAACAACACACAAATTGTATTCATTTAAACACTGCCTGGCCCATTATATCTAGCCTCTTCTTGGCTAACTCTCATATCTTGCTTTAACCCGTATCTAATAATCTATGTAGCACCACGAGGTGGTGGCTAACTGGGAAGATTCTAACCTACGTCTATCTTGGGCTGGAGCTTCTTGGCATCAACTTGTCTCTGCTTTCTTTCTCCCACAATTCTGTTCTGTCTTCCCCACCTATGTATGTTCTGACCTATCAGGCCAAGCAGTTTTCTTTATTAATTAATCAATGAAAGCAACAGATAGATAGAAGACCCTCCTACCTCACTCCTCAGTAACACAAACAGTAGTAAACAATAAAAATGTAAGGTCTGGAGTGTAGAACCCTAACCTGAAGGCATTGGCAGGGCCACACCCCCTCTAAAACCTGTGGTAGGGACTCTGTTCCTGTCACGTCCAGCTTTGGATGTTCTGCAGCAATCCTGGCGCTCCTCGACTTGCAGATGCACTGAGTACAATCTCTTCCTCTACTGACTTGTGACGTCCCCTACATTTTTATTTGTGCATCTTCCTCTTCTCACAAGGACACATGTCATCCCGGGTTAGTGGACCATCATAGACTACCACGAACCCTTTACCTCTCATATCTGTAGCAACCATTTCCATCTAGGGCTCCTTCGGAGGTTGAGGTTTGGGCTCAGAGATGCCTCGTTGATTGAGGATCCTCTCCTAGACCAAATCCTTGTCAGACTCCTCCAAACACCCTTCTGTGCTGGGCTCTGAGTTTTTGGACTCCATGAGTACTTGAATGAACGCATGACTACTACTGTAATTGTCCGATTTTCACAAGCATCCGAAATCAGTTTAGACAGAGTCCTTCTTCAATCATCTTCAATATCACCAAATGCTTTTGTTTTGAAAAGCAACAAGGATTGAACTAAGTGTCTTATGCATGCCATGCAAGGCCAGTCTGGGTCATGCAAAAGCCTGTCTTCAATGAAAAAAAATATGACCTGGAAAGGTAGCCTAGGAGTTAAGAGCACCTGTTACTCTTCCAGAGGGCCCAGGTTCAATTCCAGCACCCACATGGCAGCTAACTATTGTCTATAACTCCAACTCAAATGAATCTAATCCTCTCTCCTGGCCTTCACAGGCAGTATGCATGTGGTGCAGGCAAAATACCTGCTGTAGGAATTTCTACCTCCAGTAGCCTTTAAGTTACCCACCCACTTGGGCGTGGCCTCTTATACTATATAAGCCCATGAAAAACGTGCGTGCAGTGGCCTCTCTCTCTGTTTTCCAACTGTTGGAACTGGTTGCTGTTCCCTGTTCGAGCAGAGGATTTGAACTGTGAGTCGACCCCTAAATAAATAACCTTTAATTATACTCAATTCTGAGCAAGTGTGGGATTTTCCTTCATCAAATACCAATGCACATTAAAACTATAAAGTAATACATTAAGAAAAAGAAAATAAATAAACCTGTCTGTAACCATTGAGAACTTATGTTACAGTCCAACATAGCTAAAGTTAGGAGCCAAGGGTTAATATTCAGTGAGGAGAATGAAGTAGACTGGGGTAGAAACCAGGAACGTGAGGCTCCATGAGAAGAAGGGGAAGCACCCAACCGTTAGCTTTCCTGTGAGATGGGGCTCTTGTAAAGTCTGCCGTGGTTGCTCCTCCGGCAGGAGGAAGAATTCATTATATGCTGTCCGTTTGCAATGTGACCCCTTCAGTGACAGGGCTTGGTTCTGCCGTGCTTTTGAAAGTTCAAACCTTCTATCAGGTGCCACTGAAATTATAGGCAATAGGGATAAAGTGGAGCGGAAGCCTTCGGTGTTTCCTACATCCTTTTGAAGATGCTGTCTCCGTGCAACGACTGTAAAGTACCAAAGCCCTTATTTTTTTACCTTGCCCTATCATTTTGTACTTACGAGGGACTGTGACAGCGCAGATGCTGCCCTCAAATTATACATGCACAAAGGTGACTTTATTCACCGTGTTCAGTTTGCCCTGGATCATTGTATCCATTCACAGAATAGAATACAATAGGTCAGGGTAGGCAGCTGTGGAGGCGGGGAGCATTTCCAACAATACCTGTAAAATACTATGCGGGCCACCTCAGACATCAGCGTTCTATGCTATTTCTTGCACTTTTTTTTCCTTTAGAGACTATCAAAGAGCAATTAGATAATTCGCTACTAACACAATGACTACCTGCTGGTCACACAGAGGGTACTCAGATGTGACTCTGACCACAAGAGCACAAAGGATGGATTTGAGGGTCCACACATGCTACACCCCTAACCGCCTATTGACTGTGGCCAGGTTCGTCTTCCAAACAGCGTGCTCTTACTCTTCCATATAAGCTTGCCCTAGAAACTCTTTGGATTCTTCGGGTGTTTAAGTTGTGAAGTTCCTCACACGCTCTGGATATTAGCCGCTGCTATGAAGTATAGTTGGGAAGCCCCATGGGCTGCCTGTCCGCTCTGCCGATATTTTCTTTTTCTGTGCGGGAACATTGAGTTTCTTGTCACCCAAATGGCATAGTGCTAAAGCAAACGCTTGTTTGTACAAATGGGTTAAGATTAATGTCCCTGTAAACCCAATGACAATGGTTTATCAGGTTCCACATCCACATTCTTATGACACAAGAAGGGAAGAAAGCAGGACAGAATCTTCCTTCTAGTGGAGACCAAAGGCTGGGCAACAGTGAGGGGGCAGTACTGACTTCTTTGGGTACAGAGCAAAGTGGCTGTGGAGACAGGGAAGGGAGAAAGAGGCCTGGGAACGCAGAGTTAATGTGTGTGGGCTTTGTGATCCCTTACCTGGTTTTTGCCTTTTAAAAGCATTTTAAATGACTTGACAAAGACGGTAAGTGACCCATGCCTCTGTTTTCTAAGTGAAGAATGGGATTCACTGGGAACATTCCTCTAGACCCTTTTTCTTCTTGAGATAGCTGTCTGGCATTATGTCCCCTAGACTGGTCTTGAACTCATGGCCCAAGTGCTCTTCCTGCATCACCCTCCAGAGTCGCTGGGACTATACAGAGGCATGTGCCCATTAGTTCTTAAAACGTGTTTTAAACTAGCAGTTTATTTCAGTTAGTTAGCACAATATTGTTGTAATTCTGAAGATATTGAACTACTTAAGATAGGGGACCAAGAGCTGGTAGGAAAAGGTGCTGAGGAAGGAGGCTGGAAGGACAACGTGGCATGTGACACGAAAGTGCTTAGGGGACTGGAGGGGAAGACGCGAAAGAAAGGGAGGGTAGAGGGAGATGGGAAGGGAGGAGAAATCATCTAAGACACATGCTACTAGAAAATGCTCAGATCTGTCTAATATGTATGCTAATTTAGAAAGTATTTAAAAAATAAAATAATTGGGATTATTTTTACCCATCCCGAGATTTCTATGCAGAAAGAGATATATTACAACTGATCTCAGAGAAAATTCTAGGGCCTAGACTACAGTCCTTGAATTAGAAGATGCTTACTTTTCACGTTCCTAAAATCTCTGCAACTGGGGTGTGTGCTCGGCTAGGTTGTGCGACACCCTACAGTCAATGGTGTCTTCAGGAAAATAGAATAATATAGTCCTTGAAGCACAAGAAAAGCCCTGTCCGACTGGCGTGACCTCATGAGTCAATGTGCATCAGTTTTCCCGGTAGACACATAGCTACGTCAGGGGCTCCTTATTCAGCACCTGCCACTCACAAGGAGCCAGTGTAGGGGCTGCTGGGGCTCACTTGTAATTCATGGCATAAGTGCACATTAACCATTGACCCAGTGCTGAGTTTGCTCTGTCTGCAGTGGCTCTTGGTGTTTTAAACAAAAACAGTATCTTCCCAGAGAATAAAAACATAAGCAAAATGTACACCCACAGTGTGACAGTTTTTAAATGTTGGTTACCAGGGTATTTACATTAAACGAAACTAAAAGTTCTGCTGTTATTTATTTTTCTGACATTTTCTGAATTCTCTCCATGGCCCAGAGCCTTTGTACAGTCCCAGAATTATTTCACTACCAACAGACCTACAAAACCCACCTAAGAAGTCTCTCTGGGGCTGGAGAGATGGCTCAGTGGTTAAGAGCATTGCCTGCTCTTCCAAAGGTCCTGAGTTCAATTCCCAGCAACCACGTGGTGGCTCACAACCATCTGTAATGAGGTCTGGTGCCCTCTTCTGGCCTGCAGGCATACACACAGACAGAATATTGTATACATAATAAATAAATATTAAAAAAAAAAAGTCTCTCTGGAAACAAATGTGTCTTCCGCCGTTGCTGCGTTAACTTCCATGACTGAGCATTGAGAAAGACGGGCACACTGCCAACGCTCTCTTAACTTAAGCCTCAGAGACAAGCTTCGAGTGACGACTCCCAACTTCCTGTTTATTCCCCACTATCCCACTCCTGATAGAAGAACATGTGCAGATTACACAACACCTGTTGTGTAAGGCAATTGTGCCTAACACACAACTTAGGAAAGGATCTTTTCTCTTACCTTGTCATAAAGGATATAGAATAACCTAGTCGTCTTACGTTTATCCTAAACTGTCCTTGCAAGGTTGTCTGCAATTCTTCATTGTGCTAAAAAACAAATACATATTACATAAAGCTGTATCATTTTAATCATTTTGTGTACACGATTCTGTGACATTAAACATAGTCCTATTCTTTCCAGCCATCGGCACCATCTATCTCCAGATGTTTTGTTACCCTAAACTGGAGCACTGCACCACACGCACCAGTGCCCACTACTTCCCATATGGTACCTAGAAACCGCTATTCTCCTTTCTATCTTTAAGAGTTTGACTACTCTTAGCCAGGTGGTGGCAGCACACACCTTTAATCCCAGCACTCAGAGGCAGAGGCAGGCAGATCTCTGTGAGTTCGAGGCCAGCCTGGTCTACAAGAGCTAGTTCCAGGACAGGCTCCAAAGCTACAGAAAAACCCTGTCTCGAAAACAAAAAGAAAAAAGAAAAAAAGAGAAAGAATTTGACTACTCTAGCTATATAATATTGAGGGGTTCCTGTAGTATTTGCCGTTTCTGATTGGCTTATTTCATCCAGTATCATGGTTTGCCTATATGCATAAGAATTTCTTCATTGTATCCAACGTTGTAAAGATGGTTAATACAGCCTTATATCTATGTACGACATTTGATTCGTCCACTTGTCCCTTCCATGGGCTGCTTCTCCTGTTTGGCTACTATAAATACTGCCAGTGTAAGCATGGGTATATAGACTTTAGTTTCAATTCTTCTGGCATATACTCGGAAGCAGATATGCTAAACTTTATTAAAACTCTATGTTGATGCTGGGCAGTGGTGGTGCATGCCTTTAATCCAACCACATGGGAGGCAGAGGCAGGTTTCTGTAAGTCTGAGACCAGCCTGATCTATAGAGCTAGTTTCAGGATAGCTAGAGCTGTTACACAGAGAAACCCTGTCTCAGAAAAATAAATAGACAGACAGACAGACAGATAGATAGATAGACAGATAGATAAAATTCTATGTTGACTACATTAAAGAATTCTAGATTGTTCTCCATTGTGGCCACATCTTTTACATTCCAACCATCAATATGCAAGGTTTTCTTGTGTGTGTGTATATATGTGTGTGTTTAACTAATAGCCATACTACTAGGCATGACATGGTATCTCCTTATAAATGTGATTTGCATTTCCATATTCATAAGTTATGTCCTTCGTCCATTTTAAAATCAGAGTGTTTGAGCTATAGAAGATCTCTCTATATGTTCTGCATATGAACTTATTAGCTATAGAAATGGAAAATATTTTTATTTCTGTGAATTGTCTTTTTTTCTCACTGATCTGGTTTTTGTTCCGTTTTGATCTGTGAAGGGTTTTGACTGTGATGAAGCACAGTTCATCTATTTTTGCTACCTATGCATTTTATATCATACTCAATAACTTGTTACCAAATCCAATGTTTTTCTCTTATTTTTTCTAAGGATTTTACAGTGTTTAGGTCTTGTGTTTGTGGCTGTAACCCATTTAGGGTGATTTTTGCACTTGGATCTTTTGAGTATGGATGTCTAATTGGCCACATATCATTTTATAAAGGTCTTTTCTCTTTGTTACTGTATGGTCTTGTCATCTGCCACAAAACATTTGACCATATACATAAAGTTACTTCTGTGCTTTCTGTCCTTTTGCATTCGTTGTGTGTCTGTGTTTTTGTCACTACTACACTGTCTTGATTGCTATAACTTTATAAACCTTTGGGTGTTTAGTTGTTTGTTGTTATTGTTTAAAAGAGGGCTTCTCTACATAGCCCTGGCTGTCCTGAAACTCACTGTGTAGGCAAGGCTACTTTTGAACGAACTGCCTCTGCCTCCCAAGTGCTGGGATTAAAGGTGTGCAGTGCCCAGTTACAAGTTTTGAAATCAGGAAGTTGTAATAACTCCAACCTGTTCTCTTTCTTTTCAATATTGTTTCAGCTATTTGAGACCATTTGTGCTTTCAAATACAATGCATTTTGGGAAGGATTTTTCTATTGCTGCAAAGAAAAACACCACTGAAATTTTATAGAATTTGTCTTATATGGGATTATTTGGGGCAGTGTGGATATTTTCATAATAAGTAATTGTAATTTGTAATTCATAATTGTAAGTCTTCCAGCCCACAAACTGAAGATGGGTTTTCATTTATGCTCATTTTCAATGTCTTTTTTAAATTGACTAAATTAGTTCATTGACAATTTTATGCATACATATAATACATCCTGCCATTCTCACCCACCCCTTCTCTTATTTCTGTCATTTCTCCCCAAACACACATGTTGCTCTTTTATTTTCATGTCCTTTTGTTTTGTTTTGTGTCCCATGACTTTATCCAGTGATGTCTGCAAGGCCGTAAGTTTGAAACTGTCCACTGGAATTCTGTGGGTTCACCTTCAAGTCCACAACTGAAGATAAATACTGTTCAGGATACAAGTTTTCTGTCTTCTTGGTGAAATTTATTCATATTTTATTTGAAGGGTATTATAAATTAAACTGTTTTCTTAATTTCTTTTCAAATAATTTACTTTTTGTGCTTAGAAACTCAACCAGTTGTATTGTGATTTCTAGGAAATTCATTCTCAGCTCACTCCATGCCTCCTGTTTTGCTTTGCCATAAAGAAACCAGTTGCAAAGTCCAAGTAAATTAAGTCCATTTTCATGTACTTAATCCATACATTACAAACTTCTCCCTTTACCAACCCCCAGTTTATGTCATGGTTTACTTGTATGTTATTGGCAGAAATGAGGTAAAGACCTATAACATCTTTCTGGCCTTTGAATCTCACCTTTGGACTACAAACATATGATTATTTAATAGGATTTCCTATACACGATTTAAATCCTGTAAATTCCATCTTCTCCCTATGCCATATTTCTTATCCGACAACAACATTTTTATGATTTTGGTGGAAATCAAGGGAAAGAAGAGATGAGGAGGTGTAGTCTTCACTTAACTAAATTTGAGCAAAGGCCTGCCATTTTTCAATTGCACCTGTCATTAAAAACTATAATATTATAAACAAAGACAGAGCAAACATTTGAAAGCAGACGATGAGATATCTCCCCTGCATCAAGTTAAGAAACATCAGCCTAGGATTCTAGGATGTGAACCAGAGATAGTCTGCCATTTCCAAAGATTCAGAAGGGCATCCAAGCCCTTTATCCTGCTTGCTTTAATGCGGTTTCTGTTGAGTTTGATGTATGTAGTACAAATAAAAATCCATGCATAATATGATATTCTCCTTCTGGACTATAACCTGCAGGTGAGAGTCAATACTATTGAATGAGTGAGTGAGTCAACACGGGAATATTGCATAGCTAATCTTGTGACCTTTTGTGCATGAGATGTCATTTTTACAATGATTTGTTTCAGAGCAAATTGGATTTTTCAAGAACACAGTGGCTATTTATTTCCTCTGATACAATAAAATGCTTGCTTCACTTGCATGAGGTAGCCTTACAGATGTGTGCCCAAACAACCCCTTGCTCCCCCTAACTTTTACCAGTTGTATGGTCTGACGACTTAAAAATGAATTCCCCAAACTTAAATACTCCAAAGACCTAAAATGGTGTTTACATAAGACAACCGGTTATATCCACAGAGAAACTATAGTTTTTGGTGGATGATATAGATTTTAAGACCTTCTATATCCTGGGGCCCTGCCAAAGGGTTTGGAAATGACTCATGAGCAGCACATGGCTTTAAGGCATATAGTCATATGTATTCCTTTATGTATATTCATATGTGTATGTATATACACCCTTCAGAAATACCATGCAATGTAGTTTGGTCATTTTTCCTCCCCTAGCTCCTCCCAGATCAGTCCCTACCTCCCATCCTCTCCAATTTTGAGTCTGCCCTTTTTAAAAAATTAACTAGGTGAGTCCAGTTAGTGCTGTCCACATATTCCTAGGTGAGGAGTCATTCACTAAAGCCTGGTGGACCTGCCAGGGGCTACACACCCTTAAAAAAAACTGGGCCTCCATCACCCAGAAGTTTTATCAAATGCCAATGGCTCCTAGCTTAGCTGGGGATTTCATGCCTGCCGACCCCTCTCTATGCTAGGGGTTTGTTTGGTACCAAGATTCATTCTGTAGATTTAGATTCTCACTTGTCCCAAAACCTTTGATTGGATAGTCCGTTCTTCCTATGCTAGTTAACAGTGTGCTCTTTTCCATAAGTCGGTCATCGATTTTAGTGTGGACTGATGGCAGCTTCTCTGCCCTATCCTTTTAGCTATCCTTGTCGGCAAAAAACACTTAATGTCTACAGCATTATAATAAATCTTGTCCAGTAGTGAAGGCCTTTTGTTTTTTCTTCTTCAACATTTTCTTTAATACTCTTGGCATTTTTCACTTCTAAATAAAATTTAAAACTAACTTGCAAGCTTTTTACCAAAGAAACCTGCTGGAATGAAAAATTTGTAGTGTATTGGATATATTGATCAATTTTTGGAGAGTGTCGAGGCCCCAAAAAAAATGTGAGTCTATTCCACCTTCTCTGAAGGTCAAAGAGTTTTAGCTTGCTCAAAGTTGTTGGCAATAAGTGTGGCTACATACCCTGACCTAAGATGTGCTCACTTGGTGTTTCGGACATTAAGATGGCCCATAGAGATGTATCCTCTCCACCCTGACCAAAGGTCAGAGAATTGCAGCAGAAGACTTCTGCTCCTTCTTTTGAATTAGGAGGTTCAACCTAGGCAGTGGCTGCCTTCAGGATACTCGGTCTAAGGTGGGTTCGCTGCCTAAGCCACAGAATGCATTTCTCATGGATTAATGACTTGATGTCTCAAAGTACTGAAACTAGTAACTGTTCTGATTGTCCTCTGTATCATGTTAAAGCAGTCTTTTGTCTTCTTCCCCCTGTGGTATTGGGGTATAAAAGTCTAGGGAAAATTAAGCGCAGGTGTGATGGAGGAAGGTCATTGGTTAATTAATAAAGAAACTGCTTGGCCTGATAGGTTAGAACATAGGTGGGTGGAGTAAACAGAACAGAATGCTGGGAGGAAGAGGAAGTGAGCTCAGATGCCACGGCTCTCTCCTCTCTGAGGCAGATGCGATGAAGCTCTGACCCAAGATGGACGTAGGCTAGAATCTCCCTGGTAAGTCACCACCTCTTGGTGCTACACACATTAATAGAAATGGGCCAAGCGGTGTTTAAATGAATACAGTTTGTGTGTTATTATTTTGGGGCATAAGCTATCCAGGTGGCCGGGAGCTGGGTGGCAGGAACGCAGCCCTCAGCTCCTTCAACACTTGATTTCAGTATTCACTAGAACTCCCTCCTGTACTATCCTATGTCTCTGTTTTGTTATTTTCACTCATGTCTTTGTCCTCTTTACTTGCTTTTCTGATCCCCATATCCCTGCCCTGGTAAGTGGTATCCTTGTCAAAGCCGGTCCCTGGCAGGAGAGCTGTCTTGCATATTTTAATCCATTAACATAGCTTCTAAATCTTAAATTCATTGTCCCATGTCTTTAATACATTACTATGTTATGTCCCTCCATTCATTTAGGTTTCTCTAACACTTTTATATTTGATGTGCATTTGTGATGCATACATGTGTGTATGTGTGTCTCTTAATACCTGCGTCATGTTTGCATGTATGGGGGCCAATGGTTGACAACAGATGTCTTTTTCTTTCGTTCTCCACCTTATTTTTTTGGGACAGGTTTACTCAATGAACTTGGAGTTCACTGATTGGCTGGACTGACTTGTGGGGAGCCCCCCAGGTCTTACCATCTCCACCTCCAGTTACTTAGGTCACAAGTATGAACCTTTATGCCTGACCTTTATACAGAGCTGCTAGGGATCCAAATTCACAGCTCCATACTTTGTGCAGAATCATTTCCCCATCCCTAAATTGTTAGAATTTGATACAAAGGTTTCACACATTTTTATTTGTTTAAGATAGTCCTACACATATTTGAGAGATTTAATTTATATTTTAAATTAATTTATATTTTAATTTTATTAATTAGTAATTATGCATATTTATGGGTTTATAGTAGGATTAGGTATACATATACAATTTGTAATCATCATTACTAGAGTGATTAGCATTTCCTCTTCCCTAAACATTTATGTTTTTGATTAGTGCATGATAATTGTACATATTTTAAGATATAACATGCAACTTCAATACATGATGCAAAAGGTACTGGTCCCATTTTCTAATTGTTTGCTGCAGGTGTAAATGAATAATTTGTATTATTCAATGGTTTTGCTTTCAAAGTATATATTCATGTAACCTGAAGATAAATCCTCTCATTGTTCTTACTCTTTTTCTTTCTTGTTTGTTTGCCTGTTTCTGGTTTGCTGATCTGGTCGGAAGATAGAACAATTCTTCAAGGCAAGAGTTTCATGCTGACACAGTCCTAGTCTTGGTGTGTGTGCTGTGAAGAGACACCATGACCCACCACAGCACCTCTTCGAAAGGAAAGCATTTCATTGGGGCTGGCTTACAGTTCAGAGGTTTAGTCCATTGTCATCGTGGCGGGAAGCATGAGGCGTGCAGGTAGATGTGGTACTGGAGAAGGAGCTGAGAGTTCTACATTAGCATCTGTCCTCCTGTAGAGCTCTAACAGTGAGAGAAGGGACTGTCTCTGACTCTTCTACTGGCTTGTGGGAACCACTCCACATACTGGGTTGCCTTGTCCAGCCTTAATACATGGGGATGTGCTTAGTCTTACTGCAATTTGATATGCCATGCCTTGTTGATACTCAGGTGTACCTGACATTTTCCTAAACAAAAATGGGAGGGGAATGGATTGGAGGGTATGAAAAGGTAGGGGGTGGAAAGAAGGGACTGGGAGGAGAGAGGAGAAATTGTAGTCAGGATGCAAAATAAATAAATATTTTTTTTAAAAAAAGAACAGACAGCTGGAAGAGTGTGATACCAGGCCTGACCTGGGCTTCTGAAACCTCCAAGTGGGCCCCCAGTGACACACATCCTTTAATAAGGTCACACTTCATGATCCCTCTCCAGTAGTGCTACTCCCTGATAACCAAGTATTCAAATATGTGAGCCTATGGGGGCCATTCCCTTTCAAACCACCATAGCGTGGATCCTTGCTCTCAGCACAACATAAGCTCTCACTGTACTATGTACGCACTTGCATAAGCTCTTACTGTAGTGTGTACACACTTTTCATTACACGGACATCCTTCCTGTAGAATCCGAGTTCTCAAAATGATTTCTTTATCCTAGATGTTCAATTTTGTCAAATGTGCTTTCTGCATATTTTCATGTACTTATGTTTTCTTCTTTATTCAAATAAATAATTAATTTCAATGGTTTTTTTAAAAATATTTTTATCATTTCTTTAAGAAACAATGTATTTTGATCATATTCATCCCATCCCCTCCAAGATCTGCCCCTCCTCCTTAACTCTCCAAGATCTGCCCTTCCTCCTTACCTCCTGTCAAGTTTGTGTCTTTTTATTATTGCTACTTAATAACCCATTGGCTCCAATTTCTGCTGCCCAAATATTTGTGCGTTTCTATTTCTCCTTTTTAAATAGACTTTTGTTTGAGAAAGTGTTTTTGCGTAAGCCGGTCTGATCATAAACTCAATATATAACTAAAGATGGTCTTGAACTTCTGTTCTCCTAGCCTCCAAAATGCTAGGGTTGCCATTACACTCAGTTCATATGGTGCTGGGGACCGAACCCAGGGCCTTGTGTATGCTAGGCAAGCACTCTACCAATTGTGCTACATGCCCAGATCTTAAGGACAGTTTCTTAAATGCTAAACATAACTTGACTGCAGAGCACTGCTATTTTCTGTATCTCTGCCTTGCTTCACCAGTTTTTGTCTAGGATTTGTGCGTGCCTGTTAATGTAAGCTATCGCCTGTCCGTCTTCTTGGTTTTATTTAAACTTTCCCATTGCAGGAGCAATGATGTCGAGCTTCTTCCCCGGATGATAGAGAATCCACTACCTTTCTTTTAATTAGCAAATGAGTTTGGTAAGGTTACAGAATATCAGATCAATATAAAAAGAGCAACTCGGGGCTGGAGAAGTGGCTCAGGGGTTAAGAGCACTGCCTGCTCTTCCAAAGGTCCTGAGTTCAATTTCCAGCAACCACATGGTGGCTCACAACCATCTGTAATGGGGTCTGGTGCCCTCTTCTGGCTGCAGGCATACATGCAGACAGAATACTGACAATACTGTATACATAATAAATAAATAAATCTTAAAATAAAAGAGCAACTCTATTTTTATGCACGATCACTGAACAGTTCAAAATGAAATCGAGACAAATGCATGTACAACGACGACAAAATGAATAAAATATTTAGCTATAAATTTAGTAGGACGAGTGAAAAACTTCTTCCCTAAAAACGATAAAAATGGATTTGAAATAAATTAAATGAGATATAAGTAAATAGAAAGGCTGCCTGTTCACATGGCCATATGCCTCACGCTGATCCAGAGACTTAGCATAGTTTTCCCTACAAGATTGTAGCTAGCGCATCTGTGGAAGCTGACGAACCGATCCTAAAACCCTCGGGTGATGGAACCAGAAGAGACAGAGCGACCTTGAGAGCGAGTACTTGGAGGACTCACTGCCTAAAAGCTTACCACGTTATCATAGTAACGGAGGTAGAATCACCCTGCGTTACTAGTTGGGCAGAATCTGGCTTCTATGTTTTTCTACGTGGTTTCCCCCTTACAGCAGTCGGACCATTAATTCAAAGCTGTCTAGTGGAAAACATCAAGAACTTACACATCCATTGCCTTAAGCTAAGGTAGAATCATTTTTAGCTATGTAGAGACTGCTTATGTAAGGTAAGTCTGCATCCAACGCCTACCTTCCACACAGACAAACTCTAGCAATTAAAAGCTCAAACTTCTGCACTCCGGAGCTCCCTAATGCTGAGGCCCCCTCACCCCACTACTCCCTTACCCCCTCACTCCCTCACCCACACCCACCTCTGCCTTGCTGCTAAAGAACACTGTGTTCTCCAATTACCTGTCCGAGAATCCCTCGTTCCTCTCCCCTTTAGGTAATGACCCTGCTGCTGTGATGGTCCGCTATGTGAAACACTGCCATCTTGTGGTCATCGGTTTTCACCAAGTAAGACTGAAAGTTAGCATAGAAATCAATGGGATAGATTGTGAATAAGCTTTAAGTATGGCCAACTGATTTCTGACAAGGGTGCTGTGACAGTGATGGGAAAGGGATAATCTTTTCGAGAAATAACGATGGAACAGCTCAAGACTCACATGCCACACATAAGAGTTTACCTCAAAATGGGCATGACTCAAAACATAAAAGGAAAAAGCCTACAGATCTTAGAAGAAAACAAAAGTAAATCTGTGCTGCCTTGTGATCTGTTTTACAAGACATTAGAGATAAGGGAGGAAATGGTAAATTAAATGCCAGCAAAATGTGCATTTAATTTAATTAAATGCACCACGAGGAAAGACAAGTGCACAGAACGCAGGAAAATGCTTCCTTTGCTTACACGCTACTTAAGTGCATACCGGTATCATTTTCTCGCATAGAGTGTCTTAGTATATGTTTATTTACTTATCTAAAACTTTTTAATAAAGAGATGAATCCATCTGTTCTGCATAAGTTCTTTTCATTTTATTGTATTGTTTGTATTATTTAAAACAATTTTTAACTTTAAATATATTTTAAAATATTCTCCCCCCAAGTCCTTCCAGATCCTCCCCAACTCCCTAGCCATCCAAATTTAAGTTCTTTCTCAGAAAACAATCAAAATTCCAATACAAAAAAATCCCCCCAAACCAAGAAAACAAAACAAAATTTCACCCAAAAAGAAAATAAAACCCACTAAACTGTAACCAAATAAAAGTGTGCATGCACGCACACACACACACACAAAACCATAGAGTCCATTACGTGTTGTTCAACTTCTCTTGAAGATGTTTCTCCTAAGTCTGTCCTGTATGTCTTTCTGTACAGCTACTAATTATCTCTCTCTTTCTCTCTCTCTTTCTATCTCTCTATCTCTGTCTCTCCCTGTCTCTGTCTCTCTGTCTCTGTCTCTCTCTCCATGGGGTCTGGCCTAGAAGATTTCCCTATGTACAACAGACTAGTCTGTAACTCACAGAGATCTTCCTGCCTCTGCCTCCCCAGGGCTGGGGTTAAAGGCTTGTACCGCCAAAGTTGGCTATTTTTTTGTTTCGTTTTGGTTTTGGTTTGGTTTGGTTTGGTTTTTCTCATTGACTAAGAAAATACTTACTACTATTTACTTCTTCCAATTGATCTTCAGACTGTGATTTCATTTTCAAAGATAGAAGGAAGGAAGTCCTCTACTCTTCTGAACTATGTAAGTATAAAGGAAAAATGTTGCTCACTGGACCAGGAAAATTCTTCCTCCTACCTACACTCTATCCCAGATTGGGTCTCTGGCATAACCAAGGGTTGAGAGATCTGCTTTGGGAAACAGGAATACAGTCTGAAGAGAGCTGAGATACCTGATCCCTCAGAGAATCACACTGTTTAGGCTATCTTATTTTGTCTTGGTCTACAGACTGCTACTGAGCACAGGCTGGCCATACCTGGTCCCTCAGAGAATCACACCATTTGGGCTATCTTGTTTTGTCTTGGTCTATGATCTCTACTGAGCACAGGCTGGCCTCAAACTTGCCATCCTCCTGCCTCTACCTCCGAAGCTCTGAGTCAGGCTACAAACCCAGCACCATCTGGGCTCTTAATCTCTGGTCTCTGAGAGGATGAAGCAAGCTACTCTGAGATTAGTTTATCTTCTTCCTGAAAGATCCTGTTAAATACTGTATTTTCACATGTGGCCAGATGGCTCGGCCAGCTAACAGGCTCTTTCCTGATATACTTACGCTTAAGCTCAACGTACTTAAGCTTATAGACTTTGAAAATCTGTGTTAAATGTCAGTGACTTTATGCAGTACTTAAGATTTAAGAAATCGGGCTGGAGAGATGGCTCAGAGGTTAAGAGCACTGCCTGCTCTTCCAAAGGTCCTGAGTTCAATTCCCAGCAACCATATGGTGGCTCACAACCATCTGTAATGGGGTCTGGTGCCTTCTTCTGGCCTGCAGGCATACTTGGAAGGAATGCTCTGTGTACATAATAAATAAATAAATGTTTAAAAAAAGATTTAAGAAATCATAAGTAAAGATGCTCTGGGTAAAGCCCGGAAGAACATATATTTCATGATAAACTATTGTATACCTAAATATTTATATGATAATCATAAACATGCATCTATCATTTTATCTATTGACATATGACTTTGGATTCTTCTCCAACATTTCAGAGTTCCCATGCTTTATAGAACTGTTTAGAACAGAATTAAAAACGAAGTGTTGAAGAGGGAATAAAGATCAAAGAACAGAAAAAAAAAACAAATAGAATCCACATTGGAAGAGATCAGAGGAATCAACTTGGAAACTTAATTGGTAAAGAAAGAACCATGTGTTCAGATCATTGGCTTTTCCGGGGCATTTCGTAGTCTTCTGTGCCTGGTACTGGAGTAGACCGCAGAAGGTCAATAAAGAAATGTCTAGGCCTACCTCAAAGACTACATTATCTAATGGGGCATGGGGAACTATGTAGTATGAAGAGTGGGCCGCGTCCTGCCACCCAGCTAGCTTACACCCGAAATAATCACATAGAAATTGTATTAATTAAATTACTACCTGGCCCATTATATCTAGCCTCTTATTGGCCAACTCTCACATCCTGATCTAATCCATGTCTAATAATCTGTATGTCACCACGAGGTCGTGGCTTACCAGCATGAGTCTAGCCAGCATCTATATCAGGAAGGAGAATCATGGCGTCTTCCACACTGCTTTCTTCCTCCCAGAATTCAGTTCTGCCTTCCCCGCCTATCTAAGTTATGCCCTATCAGGCCAAGCAGTTTCTTTATTGATTAACCAATGCAAGCAACACAAATACTGAAGGACTTCCTACACCAGAAGTATATATATTTGTACTCCACAATGGTGACATCTCATATTGTATGTCCATCTGGAGCCCAGGATGTGACCTCTTGTTGCCGTAAATGTCTTGGTAAACACAACCAGTTCAGAAGAGGCCATACTTGAATGAGTTGTCTGTATAGAGAGAGGAGAAAACTCGGGTATACTCAGAGGCCGTGTGAAGATGGAGGCAGAGATCAGACTGTTCTGCTAAGATGTGTGTATTAAACAGCATTCTCTCGAGGAACAGAGCCCTGTTAGAGTGGCTCGCAGGCTGTGGTCCAGCTAGTCCAACAATGGCTGTGCCCTGGCTCAAAATCCAATCATCCGGTAGTTAGCCGTTCAGTCCATGAGGCTGGACATCTCAGTGGGTCTGCAGTATACATCAGAATCCTCAGGAAGTAGGCTCTCGTGTGAGCGAATCAAGAGCAAGGAGGGCAAGTCGAGTTTTTTCCCTTCCTGTCCTCTAGGAAGGCTGCCATGGAACAGTGTGGCCCAGATTTATAGTGCGTCTTCCAACCTCACAGGATTCTGTTAATTAAATATCCCTCATGGGTGCACCCAGACACTTGTATTTTTAGTGACTTCCAGATGCAGTTAAGTTGGCATTAAAGAACAGCCATCACGGTACAGAATGGTAAGGAGTGTTGGGAACAACCAGGACTCGGACACACAGAAAAAACTCTTCTAAAGACTTGAGAAGGACACCTTGAGCTTACCATTCCGGTAATAGTTTTCATCAAAACTACTGAAAAATTACTTTAAAAAGGCATTGAATTCATTTTAGACCATTTCCCCCTTACTGGCCTCTTGGTCATGCAAGCACAAAATGAGTAAGTAGTTAAATGTATTCAGAAGATGAAATCTTGTCAAACCAATGGAATGGAGCTTGGATCTGAATGGCCTCCACGGTGCCAGACATTGCACAGATAGAAACCTGCCATTAAAAACTCACAGGAGTTCTAGTATATCCTACTTTTTGCTTGGGAGAGATTTTTCAATATGCCTGAGGTCACACGGCCAGAAAAATATTGAAGTTTAAATTTGAGATAATAAAAAGGTTTTTCATTGTCTTTAAGAAAAAGCAGCATTTACAGGCCTCCAGTGAAAAGCACCTAAGTTTAGGAAAGACAGAGGATGAAGTGGGTGCTTGCAAAAAGACGTGTGGTTGCATTAAAATGAGAAGAACAGCCGGGCGGTGGTGGCGCACGCCTTTAATCCCAGCACTCGGGAGGCAGAGGCAGGCGGATCTCTGTGAGTTCGAGGCCAGCCTGGTCTACAAGAGCTAGTTCCAGGACAGGCTCCAAAGCCACAGAGAAACCCTGTCTCGAAAAACCAAAAAAAAAAAAGTGAGAAGAACAGGAAGCAGAATAGAGAGGCCCAGGGGTAGCTATCTAAGCTGGCTCACCGAGCTTAGTTCTTTCCCAGGGATCACAGGTTTGGGGTATTTTAGAAGGTCCATTCTAGCAATGAGGCCCTTGGGTCCATTGCAAACACAGCACCTCTGTTTGCTAACTGTTGTCTTTGAGCCCATGGGACGGAAGAATCAGAATGTGGCAATCTGCACAGCCCCCCACTGCCTGAGTTATGCCGGACAAGTTGTTATTTTCTACTTCTAAAGCATCATTATCCCAAGTCTGATGGTGTTTGCACATGTTGGGAATCCAAGTAAATACATATGTGCATGTTAATTACATGGCAATAAATGTGATGGGTGTTTCTACAATGAGCGGATGCCTCCAAGTCTGAAAGTGTAAGAGACAGAAAGTCCTTGAGATAATTTAGAATTGAGTTCAGCCTGGCTGCTGCTGGCTATGATTTTGGAAACACTTGATTGATGTCCTTCCTAGTCATCAAGGAAACACATCCTCCTATGAGTCTAGATTGCATTTAACACCTCCACAGTAAAAATGAGGAATCTCTCAGGAAGCAATGATTTACTTGTGGCGGGATTTCTGACAAGGTTTCTGAAGTTGACAACAGAAGATATATAGGCATCCTACGGTGGATCGCTCCACGTGGAAACAACTACCCTCTTTGTAGAAATATTGGGCAAGTAATTTGTGTGGGGAAAATAATAGCGAAGTCAGAAATGAACAAATGACATCTCAACCTACAGTAGGTGTCCTGCGGTGTCACCAAAGTTGGAATGGAGATTACCTGCTGTGGCTTCTGATTGGTCAGCTCCCTATGACTGCATGGGCATAAAGACAGGTTGATTTAATGGGACCAGGTCAGAGAATTGATGAGCTGGCATAAATAAATAAGGAAGCTGAATAGAACATTAAATAATTGTTTCTATTTCCCATCTAATCACCTTCTCAAACTTACCTTTGGTCATGAATAATGAAATATAAGTGATATAACTTGCATATGTATTATGCAGATTTGAAATATAAAATATAATTAACATTTCACCTGGAAGTTTTTGAGGCTGTGTCACTGGGTCGCCCTCTGCAGACTTTATCCCCCTGTAGAGGACACAGCAGCTTCCCACTTGCCACCCAATTGAAGTACAGGAATTATTTCTGTCTGAAATCTCTCAATGGTTTTGGCTTCTACAGATGCTAAGGTGCATATGAAGTGTTTTCAATTCTTGTGCTGAGGGACAGTTTAGAGTTTTGTCTTGGGAAATAGAGGCTTGCTTGGGACCAGGAAGGAAACTTGTCATTCACCTCAAACACTACCAACTGCTTCCATCCAAATGCTGATAGGAGAGAGTCCTTGGAGAAATGTAAAACAAACTTTGACAAACAAATAGGATTTTTAAAATACAAGTGTTAAAATTTTCTTCATTGAGCCGGATAACTTGGCACCCACACGGTATCTCACAACTGCCTATAACTCCAGCTCCAGGGCACTGATAACCTCTTCTGGCCTCTGTGGGCACTGCATGCATGCGCTATATAAAAATACGCTCATATTCACACAATAAAAATAATTACAATGTAGGTCAGATATTAGTTATGATGACTATACATATGAATTCCAAAGTCCTCACCAATGTTTCTGCTCTGAAGCATCACTAGAACCCTGCCTAGCATTTACCTACGTACTTATTAGCTTAATAGAAACTGCTTTACACTCAACTTCAATTTGCAACACTTTTTTAAAATAATATTTTGATTTATTCTTTATGTGTACTCTTAATTCCTCCCTCCAACTTTCCCTAGGACCCCCTCCCCAACTTATATCCCCCCCACTTCATGTCTTTTTTGTTCTTTTTGAATTAATGCCTTGGATCCAGCTAGTGCTATTAATAGGCACATGGGTGTGCGGACACTCTTTGGAGTACGGGCAACCTACCAGTGACTAGATCCTCCCCACTCCGAAGAGGTTCTGCCTGGAGGGTAAGGGGTGAGCTGAAACATGAAACCAGCCAATCCCTGAGCACCCTGACCCTGAACCCAAAGCCAGTGAAAGAAACACACCCTGAATCTGAGACCTGAGCCAGGGAAAGAAACACTTTTAGTCCTGAACCCACCCTGACTCTGAAGTCAGCACCAAAGAAACACAGTTTGTCCCTATAATCAGAGACAATTAAAGAAATATGCCTGGCCCGGAAATTAGAGTCAAAAGGCTAAAAAGGACC
The DNA here is from genome assembly GCA_025134845.1 of Neodon shergylaensis. Classification (NCBI taxonomy): domain Eukaryota; kingdom Metazoa; phylum Chordata; class Mammalia; order Rodentia; family Cricetidae; genus Neodon; species Neodon shergylaensis. The sequence goes on from JABTXL010004243.1 coordinate 1,051,721, forward strand.
AGTGAAAGAAACACAGTTTGGCCCTGAAATCAGAGCTATCTCTGTGCCTGACCAACTAAACTACCCAATCCCTGAGCAGGAAAAGTAACCAATCCATGAGCAGGAAAACTAACCAATCCCTGAGCAGAAAAACTTCTCCCTGGGAAAACTCCACCCCTTAGAAGCCCTATGCCTGTTCAGTTATGGGCTGCCCTTCACCACCATGGCAGAGGCGGCCACTCTCCTGGACTCCTCCTTCCCAAATAAATCTCTTTCTCAAGAGTCTCAGGTGAAGATCTTCATTCCCCAGCACAGAATAGAAGAACCTGGCTGAGACGTCCCTTAGGAAACTAAACAGAAAAACCTTGCTAAGATGCTCCCTCAGAGGGGCTGAGCAAGGCTGAGCAGAACAGAAGACCCTTTCTGGGACATTCCTTTTGGGGGGCTGAACAAGGCTCAGCAGAAAAAGTAACGACTTTTCACCAGAGTGGGAGGAGATTGCTATATTTCTGCAGGGGCTTCCCTTTAGTAGAGGTAACATCTTGTGCTGACGAAGAAGCCGATATCTCTGATAGGATGTTCCCTTAGGAGAACAGAGCAGAGTTCAGCTGTAGTTACTCTCTAGGAGAGGAGCTGGATTGCTATATCAGGTGGGGAGAACAACCCCACCCCAACTTCAGGTAGCCTGGCTTCCTTCCTTATAAGTTAGTACACTTTTTCCTCCAGAGCTGAGCTGTCCTATTGTGGTTCTTCCCCCACTCCAGAGCTGTCCTACTGTGGCTCTAAGTATAGCCTGGCTTCCCCATAAGTCAGGCTGTCTTTGCAGCTACAGAACGGTAACCCTCACTCTCCCTCCACCAGCGGTACCAGTAGCTTCTCTGCTAGAATTGGGGCTTTGGGAGATCCCTCCTTGATTCATGCTGGAATTTATCTGGCTTGATTTTGTTCAGCTCTTGGGCTGCCAACCACAACGGTTGTAAATTAATGTATGCACCATCCATGCCCTGTCTTGAAGACAGCATTTCTCTGCTCTCCTCCCCATACTGTGGCCCTTCCATTTTTTCTACCCTCTCTTCCATGATGCCCCCTGAGCTTCGCATGGGATGGGGAAGGGGGGGCACTGATATGGAGAATCCATCTGTGACTGAATATTCACGGTCACTGATTGCCAACACTTCGACAAGTTATGGGTTTCAACTTTAACGATTATCCACCATAAAAGGAACCTTCTCTGACCAAAGCTCAGAGCAGCACAGATCTATAGATATAAATATTTCAAAGTCAGATCGACAAAATGACCAATTTGTGAAACCTCATCAGTAGCTTCCTTCCTGAGGCCTATGATCTCCTGAGTGATTTTGGCACCAGACATGACATCAATTTGCCACATCTTTTTTGCAAGATCCCTGTGTTCTTGTGAGAAAACACTTTCTTTACCATCCCAAACTCCCCACTCCTCACTAAGCCTAAATCATAATCTCCTTAAGTACAAGGATTCTATCTGTCTAGTTATGGCTACTTCCCAGTGTTTTGTGTACAGCAGGAGCAGGTACTCACCATGTATTTGTGGAGTAAGTGACTGGATTGAAGCAGAACTCTCCCTGAAAAGGCCAAAATTTCTCCCAGGGCAGAGAAATCCAGCACCTGAACCATCAACTACAGAAAGCAGGGCCACTGATCACCCTGCTCATCTGAGTCCCCGAGACAGTAACCACAGTTTAGTGTTTTCTGTTCCGGAGACAGAAACTGAAAATATATGGAACTATTGCAGTGGTCTAATTAGACAAGGAATTGAGTACCAGAAATGCAAAGCAATCATAATGCAAGTCCAGGGCACTGCTGAGGGAACGTTCAGTACCACACCCGTTATGAGATGCTACACGCCGAATATGATTCTCAATTGCATGGATAGGATAAAATAAAGTGGGCATAAAAAAGAATGAAGGCAACTAGAAAGCTGTTCAAATATGATAAGGTTTGTCTTTTCTTTACTCCTTGTCACTCAAGGTTTTTTTTTCCTCTTATACCTTTCTTCCTTTTCTCACGAAGGGATCCACAGATTCCTGGGGCTGGAAACATCCTTCTTTGCTATCTCCACAGCTGAATACACTCGCACCTGTTGTAAAAATTGGAATTTTCATTTGCTTCCATTTGTTTTATAAATATGCATGACTTACCAATGTATTTGCCTTAGATGGTGAGCATAGCTAAGGGTGGGAATATTTCAATAGACTCTGTGCTGAATAGTTTTATGTCAACTTGACACAAGCTGAAGTCAGATAAGAGGAGGAAAATCTCAATTTAAAATACGCCTCCATGAGATCAGGCTATAGACAAGCCTGTAGGGCATCTCCTTAGTTGGTGATTGATAGAGGAGGGCCCAATTCATTAGAGGTGGTGCTATCCCTGGGCTGGTGGTCTTGGGTTCTAAACAAAACAGGCTGAGCAAGCAATAAGGAGCAAGCCAGTAAGCAGCATCCCTCCATGGCTTCTGCATCAGCTCCTGCCTCCAGGTTCCTGGCCTTCTTGAGTTCCTGCTCCGACTTCCTACGATGATGAGCATATGGAAGTGTAAGCCAAATAAGCCCTTTCCTCCCCAGCTTGCTCTTGGTCATGGTGTTCATCACAGCAATAGAAATCCTGACAAAGACAGACTCCTACAGTCTATAGCAATCTGCAAGTTGTAGAGACCCATGCACAGTGCATGGCTTGTGGGAAACACTGTTGACTCACAGCCGTTGACATGTTGGTTACACAGGCTTTCCCTACCTAATTATCTTTTTCAAAAATCTACAAAAGATATACTTCTTTTGAAAATGTAACAGGTTCAGCTGGGTATGGGGTCATATTCCTGTAATCCCAATACTTGGAAGACAGAGGTAGGAGGATCAAAAGTTCAAGATTATCCTTGCCAACAAATTAGTTTGAAGCCATTCTGCCCTACCTAAAAAAAAAATTAAAAAAAAAACTTTGTTTTAAGAATTAGTATAACAATTCTTATATATGTTATATATAAGATTTATTAAAGTGAAGTTATTAAAGGGGATTTCTTTTTGTTCTTTTTGAGGGGCAGGGTTTCTCTGTAGCATTGGAGCCTATCCCGGAACTAGCTCTTGTAGACCAGGCTGACCTCAAACTCAGAGATCTGACTGCTTCTGTCTCCTGAATGCTGTAATTGAAGGCATGTGCCACCACAGCCTGGCTAAAGGAGATTTTTAAAGGTGACTTACAGGCTGTGGTCCAGCTGACACTGGAAATCCAAGAATCCAGTTCAGTCCATGAAGCTGGATTTCTCAGCTGGTCTTTGGCATCAGCCCAGTATATCAAAGAAGCAGGTTCTAGCACCAGCGAAGCAATGGACTTGCCAGTGAGAGCAAAGGAGAGCAGGAAAAGAGCAAGAACTTCCTTCTTTTCTATTCTTTATATAAGCTGCCACAAGAAGGTCCAGATTTAAGGTCGATCTTCCCACAAGAAAAGATCTGGATTAAACGTGGGTTTTCACACTTCTATTAATTTGATTAAGAAAAGTCCTTCACAGGTGTACCTAGCCATTTGAGTTTTAGTTACTTCCAGAGTTAAGTTGACAACCAAGAATAGTCATCACAGTGTGGAAGCATTCTGATGATGTGGGATTCCCCTCTGTATGCTATGAATATGTTTTATTACCATTGGTTAATAAAGAAGCTATTTTGGCCAATGGCAAGGCAGAATATAGCTGGGCAGGAAAACAAAACTTAATACAGGGAGAAAGAAGGTGGATTCAGGCAGGTAACATGTAGCTGCCCAAGAAGCAAGATGTGAGGTAACAAACCACGAGCCTTGTGGCAAAATATAAAATAACAGAAATGGGTTAATTTAAGAGCTAGCTATGAATATGCCTGAGCCATTGGCCAAATAATGTTGCAATTAATATAGTTTTTGTGTGATTATTTGGGTCTGGAAAATGAAATCACAGTCTCCATTTACATTCTATACTATATCTGTAACATTTCTATAGATAAATAAGACTATTTATCTATAATAATAAAATAGCTATCTCATAAGAAGCAGAGGTAAGAGGACCACAAGTTCAAAGTCAGCCTAGCCTACAAGGTGAGAACCTGTCTCATAGAACATATATCTTTCTCCTTCTGTGGAGCATTTTCTTAGGCTGGCTCGCAGTATATGGATTACTTCTAGAGTTAAACATGAATAAATATGTTTCTTGGATGGAAAAATTAACATGAACATATTCAACTTCTTTACTATTTCTATACATTTTTTGCTTAGATATTTCCCCATAAATATTTATTTTAGTAATATAGTTTTGATTTAGTAGAATAAAATTTGTTTAAAATGTTTTTGGGGGACTGGAGAGATGGCTCAGTGGTTAAGAACACTGCCTGCTCTTCCAAAGGTCCCGAGTTTAATTCCCAGCAACCACATGGTGGTTCACAATCATCTGTGATGAGATCTGGTGCCCTCTTCTGGCCTGCAGGCATACATGCAGACAGAATACCAAGAATGCTGTATACACAATAAATAAATAAATAAATAAATAAATAAATAAATAAATAAATAAATAAGTAAGTAAGTAAGTAAATAAATAAATCTTTAAAAGATGTTTTTTGGATCGCAGTATAAACTGTTCCATAAATCTATTCAGAAAGAAAGCTGCTTCCCTCTAATCCGACAAGGCACAGAGAGAAGCCGATGGCTTCGTCTAACCATTTCTTCCTCCTCTTATTTAAATGGTTTAACTACTGACTCTGATTTTTACCTCTTTATGAATTCTGTAACATTCTCATTAAATTGTTTCTTATTTCACTGTAGATAGTAAAACCTTAACATTATTAGTCACATAAAAAAATGTGGGAAGATATATTAGTCTATTCCCTAATTGTAAAGACAGCTGTGTGATAGTTAGGGTCACCTGTCACTTGGCACAGTTTGGATATCGTAACAGCTCATAAATTAACTTGCTTTAATTCATCCTTGGTCCATTTGTCCTGGTGTAAAACTAGAATTTAGATTCAACATGAAAGCTAGATATGCAGAAAAATCTAATTCTCAAATAAATGTTGAGGAGAAAATATATCTTCTGCTTATTCCCAGACAATTTCATCCACGGTTATTTGTACCATGGAAGGTAAGAAATGGCTCGTTTCTAGATAGACTTTGAGCTAAGCAACAATGAAAGTATGCCATGAAGATGTGAGCTTGGGTGGAACAAGGAATTCCACGGAGATATTTTCTTCCACATCAATCAGCTCTGCAGAACAGAGCTCCCCTTAGTTATGTCAGGATTTAAGTGTTCAGATCTGAAGAAGTTGACATCTGTCTCTGTAGCAGGAATCAACTTACACCTAAAATCCACCTTCTCCTGTAACCTTCTTTATGAAAAAAATGTATTAGATTTATCCATTTTATATACATGTTTTGCTGGCATGTATGTATGTGTACCACATGTGATCGGTGTCCACAGAGGCCAGAAGGGGGTATTAGGTGCTCTGGAACTAGAGTTACACATGGTTGTGAGCCACCATGTGGGTGCTGGGAAACAAACCTGGGTCCTCTGGAAGAACCAGCGCTCTTAACTGCTGAGACCTCTCCAGTCCTTCTGTAGACCTTGTAAAACCCATTACAGTCATTTGAAACCGAGTCTATGACTCTGAATAACCTGGGGAGCACCAGAATGTCCTGATGACACAAGTCATAGCCTAATATGATTCACTGGGCTTTCTGAGGGCAAGACACTCAGGGCTGGGACCCAGATGGTTAGCACCACCACCTCAGGAGATTGCAGGGTGCCGCTGAGGTTGAGAAGGACTGTATTTAGGGGCTGTGGTCGTTTGAATGTAACTGGCTCCCATAGACTCATAGGGAATGGCACTATTAGGAGGTGTGGCTTTGTTGGAGTAGATATGGCCGTGTTGGAGGAAGTGTGTCACTGAGGGGTGGGTTTTGAGGTTTCCTATGCTCAAGATACCACCCAGTATCTGAGACCATTTCTTGTTGGCTTCTGATCAAAATGTAGCTAGCATCATGGCTGCCAGCATGCTGCTGCCATCCTTCCCATGATGGTTATGGGCTGAATCTCTGAAACAGTAAGCAAATCACCCCAATTAAATGTTTTTCTTTATAAGAGCTGCTGTGGTCACAGTGTCTCTTCACAGCAACAGAAGCCCTAAGACAGGGACCTACTCAGATACTCATGGATTTCACTCTTCCTAAAAGATTCTAGAGCCATGGCTAGGGCTCTCCTCTGACTAGGAGTAGTGTGATTGCTATTCTTGGTTGTCATCTGGAAATAACTAAAACCCAAAAATAGTGGGCACACCTGTGAGGGATTTTTTTCTTTTTTTGCTTTATTTGAAGTAGGTAGATTTACTTCTACTCCAGACCTTTGCAGTAGGAAGACAGCTGCCTTTCATCCGGTTTGAAGCAGGAAGACGTGCCTTTAACCTGGGTCACACCTTCTGCTGGAAGCCTATATAAGGACACGGAAGGAAACTTTTGTTCTTTGCCTGCTCGCTCTCACCTTGCTAGCAAGTTCGTTCTTTCACTGGCATGAGAGCCTACTTCTTCAGGATTCCGGTGTATGTTGAAGATCAACTGAGACATCCAACCTTGTGCATTGAGCCTGTAAGTCATTCCAATAAACCCCCTTGATAGATAGATAGATAGATAGATAGATAGATAGATAGATAGATAGATAGATGGATGGATGGATGGATGGATGGATGGATGGATGGATGGATGGATGGATAGATAGGTAGATAGATAGATAGATAGATAGATAGATAGATAGATAGATAGATGATATATGGATAGATGGATGGATGGATAGATAGATAGATAGATAGATAGATAGATAGATAGATGGATGGATGGATATATGGATACAGACTCATTCCCTGAGTTCTGTTACTCTAGAGAATGCAAATACAAACAGGATGCCCCTCTTCCTCTTTACAAGCCTTCCCTTTGTCTACCTTTATCTTCATCATTTCTTCAAAACAAAAGGTCCATGATGCTTGCTTGGGGTTTTTCTTCCTAGAAGACTTTGCCAAAATCTTTCCCCAAATGATCCCCTCCCCCCAACTTTCTTCGGAAGTCTGCCACCTGCTCAGTGAGGCTTCCCTTGCAGCTTTATTTGAAACCACTCACCTCTGTTGCCAGCTCTCCTCTTACTCCCTCTGCTTCATTCTTCCGCACAGCATTCCCGGCAACAATGTATAGCGATTCTACTGGTTTATTGTCTACTTCCCAGAAGTGTTTGTGTGTTTTGTTCACTGCTGCATCTACAATGCCTAGAGTGCCCAGTGCAAGAAAGATGCACTCAGTCTCCATACACCACAGGTACTCCATATTGAATCCAAACAACTGCAAACTGAATAATATGAAAGGAAAAAAAATCTCACTTTATCCTGACCATGTGCAGACTTTTTCTGGTCAATATTCCCTAAGCAATGTAATAAGTGTTAATATTCTAATGAGTACTACAAGTCATCCACAAATGACTTAACATACATGGAAATACATGTGTGGATTTTATATAAGTACTATAACATTTTATATAAAGAACTTGAGAAAATCTTGTTATACATAGAAAAAATCTATGTATAACAAGAAACAATTATTTCCATTTATTAAATTAAGTAGCCCTAGAGGAAGGGCTAGCTTTCTTTTGATTACACAAATAAGGAACCTGAATCATGACTCATGAAGCAGACTGCTCAAGGAACACTGGCAGGCAGTGGTAGAGGATTCAAGTTAGCACCTGGAGACTGAGCAAGGAGACACCCTTTGCTGTAGGCTGCTTTTTTTCAACGTCTTTGAACACTTGTACACTAACTTTGTAAAGGAATGCTGAGTTTGATGTAGATAAGAAACTAAATACTCTGACATTAATGATCTAGTTCAATGGTCATTTGACCAGCTATGATAAGTTTATTTAGGTACTATAAGCCTAGACTTAAATATACTAGATTTAAACATCCAACCTAAGTACGAAAGGAGTACAACAGGTTCCTAGAGTATGCTTAACGCACCCCAGCATTGACAAAGGCAAAGGAGGTGGAGATGGTACGACTCAATTACAAATACCAATTAATGAAATTTTTATTTCAACTTTTCTATTAATTAATAGTTTTGTTGATATTGAGGTGTTTATGGCTGAGAAAACAGAAAGACTTTTTAATTCCCAAAAGACGAAAATGAATTTTGCTCGCCTGAAATAAGTACTAATGCAGTCAGCCTTTTCAAATTAGTTTAACAATATCTGGCAGAATGATAATTTTGATAACATATTTTATGCCGAATTCAAGGACTAGTTTTATGTATAAAAGGCATAATATGGAGTTTATTAAACACCATAAGTAATATAATAGGTGTTTTATATTATATGCCTAAAAGTTCAGTGTGATAGACCAATTTCTAAAGTTCAGTAGTAAGAAAATAATGAACATTTGGAGACACAGAAAAAAGAATTTAATGTAGGCAGAATTTGGTAGATGCTTCAATCTAGCTTTTATAATAGACCAAAGTTGAATTCCACTTTCAAAGTGAAAAGGTTATAATTCTTAGGACAGTGATCGATAAGCAGGTTTTATTAAAGGGGAAGTTTGTGACGAATCTGCTGCTTTTCTCTTTTTAGATAGTGATGGATAATAGCATTTAGTTGACGTTGTTTCAAATATCTCTCACCAGGACTGGCCAGACGGCTCAGTCGGTAAAGGCACCTGGTGCTAAAAGCCTGAGACCCTGAGTCTGACCCCCAGGATCCACATGGTGAAGGAGAGAGGTTGTCCTCTGACCTCCGCATGCACATCAAGGTACCTGCACTCCCCACCCCTGCTATATTAAAGTTTAAAGTCTCTCCTTAGATGACACCTCTAAGAGTTTTGCAAGAATAGCTGTACTGTACTAGCCTCTGAAATGCAAGAGTTCATGATGTATATGCCAAGGTTCAATTTACTCTGGATAAGGGACTCAAATGTACCTAAGTAAAACTGATTTTTATTGTGGCGGGGGGTGGGAGGACAGCACACATGCAGAGGCCAGGGAACAACTTTACGGAGTGGGCTATTTATTTCTTCTACCTTTACATGGGTTCCAGGAATAGAACTTGAGTCAGTCTTGCAGCAATCACCTTCTACTGAGTCATCTCACCGAAACCTAGGTAATTTTATTTAACAGAAAATCTGGGCTGACACTGACAGCTCAGGCAGGAGAAGAGCTGGGTCCTGCTCCTGCCAGGGCTTCATCCCACGGCCACTACATTCTGGTCACTCTCTCCACTGGGGGACCTCAACCATACCAAGTTGCTCCCACTCTTTCACTCGCTGTGCTTGGCTGTGATGGCTATACAGCTATTCTTGGTTATTAACTTGACTACATTAGAAACTAAAGCTCCCAAAATAAAAGGCATAACTATGAGGGATTGTTTTTCTTAATTTGAAATAGGAAGCTGTACTTCTAGTCTGGATCTTCTAGTTATGAAGACATGCTTTTAATCCAGATCTTCCGAGCTGAGAAAAGGCAAGCCTCTAATATGGATCTAGCGTGGGAAGACACACCTTTAACCTGGGCCACACCTGGAAGTCTATGTAAGGACATGCAAGAAGGAAGCTTTTGCTCTTTGCCTGCTTGCCCTTGCCTTGCTAACAATCCATCTCTTCACTGGCATTAGAACCCACTTCTCTGGGATTCCAGCATCTGCTGAAGATAAGCCGAGACATCCAGCCTTGTGAACTGAGCGGCTTCTGGATTCTTGGACTTTTGGTTCACAGTCAACCACTGTTGGATTAGCTGTCGTCTGTTCTAAGCCTCCTTCCTATATAGAGATTAATTTTGTAAGTTCTACTACTTCAGAGACCCCTGACTAATACACTGGTCATCTGAAACTTTGTCCCCCACTCTCCTCTGCTATCTCTCTGTCATCCTATAGCTTTTAAGCATAGAATGAAGCTTTTGCTGAGTTCCCATTTAAATCAAGTTTCCCCTGTTCCTTCTTCACGGTAGGGTGTGCTTTTAAGCTTTTGTGTTAAGGTCCTGGATGGGCATTTGTTGAATGTGTACATCTTTATCTCCATGGAATCATGCCATTTTTGTTCTGTATCCAGGGTTTCCAGGGCAGTAGGATGGAAGGGTCCTTATGGCACTAGGTGAGTGTTTCTTTTCAATATATTGAATGTTGTACCAAAACCCACAAAATACAGTCTAGTCTCCCAGTAGCCTACAAAACAAACATGATTTCCCTGCTAATAGGAGTGTGGGTGAGTTGTTTTGCCTACCTGGACTTGGCTAGGTTCAGCTCATTTGCAATGGGTTTCATTCTTTAAGATCTGTTGGTCATTCAAGGCAGCAGAGGAGACAGTGACCCAAGTGTTCCTTTAAACACAGATGACCAAGGGCATGAGGAACCGAATAATACAGGTTACTCAAAAGCACTATTCAAAAGTTGTCCAATCTCTACTACTTGTATCCATAGTCAAAAACAACAATAGACCGCATGGTCACTGTTAAGCAGGACAACTTTCAACTGTCCCTTAAAAGGCCGTTTTGTATCCGTCAGTGCCCTGATATCCCACACGCCACACCATATGCCCCACAGTCCAGTCTCACAACTCTCAGAAACAGGTTTCCTTTCAGAGGCCGTGAGCATCCTATGTGAAAAGCAGCACACTCTGAATGACCCCAGCAGTTGTCTCCCACCTAGAATGACAGCCATTGTTAGTAGAAAAGGAAGAACACTTCTACCAAAGGCCTTGTGTTTCAATGTATTTCAGGAGGGCCTTGATCCCTACAAACTCCACAATGTGCCCTTTCATACTGAATTCTAGGTTGATTTTTGCTATCGACTGGTATTTGACTGATGTTTTCTATGAGTCTTGTACGTGCTGAGGGTGGTGGCATAGGCGAGTATTTCCTACCCCTGCTCCTCCTTCCCATGAGAATGGTCCCTCTTTATTATATTTGTTCCTGCGAGTCTCCATGATAAGCAAGGACCAGGCAGGGAGAGCATGAACATAAATGCAAGGAATAAGTGAGACAAAACTAAAAATGTCAGGCACTTCATGGTATTAATCCTTACGAATTTTCTGAACTAATTTAATTTCACCAGCTTGGTCAATGCACAGGGACAGATTATTTTCCGTGTGCAGAAAGACCATCCCTACACATGAGGCAGACAATAAATCCAGAGAGCGAAGCCCCTCCAGGTGTGGTCCAAGAGCAGTGGCAGTGGTGGCAGTGAAGATTACTGCAAGCGAGCCATGCTCCCACACCGTAAACTTCAGCCATCATCCTGTTACCTCACAACACAAGTCCATGAGAGCACGCCTATTAGTCCCCTATAAACAAAGCGCAGGCGGGACTAAAGTGTAAGCTCAGAGCAGTGCAAACAAGCAGAAAGCAAACAGGCAGTGTCAAGTATGATGACCACTTCCTGCCGCTGCTATGGGAACCCAACACCACGGATGGTATGGGTATCCTTAACAACAGGGGACTAATATTTGCACTAAGAACATGCCTGGGTACGGTGTGAGCCAATCCTCACATCTGCCCTGTTTTCCTCGTCTCCATTTCAGAAAACAGCAGGGTGAGGCTTAAAAGGCTGGAGAGATTTTAGAGGCCCAAAAATGTGAGCCTACTTCCATCTTGTCAGAGTTTTAGCTTGTTCAAATCTGTTGACAAGTGTGGCTACAAACCCTGACCTAGGGTGTGGTTACTTGGTGTTTCTGACATTAAGATGGTTTGACCTTGGGAGTGGTTGCCTTCAGGATACTTGGTCTTGGGTGGGTACACAGCCTAAACAAGAGAATGCTAATGACTTAATATCTCAAAGTAGTGAAGCAAATAACTGTTCTAGCTGTCCTTTGTATCATGTTAAAGCAGTCTTTTGTCTTCTTCCCCCTGTTGTATTGGGGTATAAAAGTGTCTGGAAAATTAATTGCAGGCGGATTTCAGTATTCACTGGAACTCCCTCCCGGTGCTATCCTATGTTTCTGTTTTATTATTTTCACTCACGGCTTCATTCTCTTTACTTATTTTCTAATCCCCAGGCCCCTACCCTGGTAAATGATACTTTTGTCGAAGCTGATCTCTGACAAGAGAGGACACGGTAGTTAAGAGTTCTAGCTCCACATCCAGAGGACCAGAGTTTGGTTTCCACGACCCATGTCAGGTGGCCCACAAAGGTCTGTAACTCCAGCTCCAGGGGATCCAAAGCCTCTGGATTCCAAATGTCACATGCACTCATATGCAAATAACCATGTGTTTGAGCACACACACAACACACAGAATACACATACACACCCTTAAATATAATAAAAAATAAATCATTTAAAAAAACAAAAACGTGGCTTAGAAAAGTTAGTTTATTCGGTATTTGAAACAGATATGCCTAAACTCTAGGACAGGTTTATTCTATGTCGACTCTTCCACCACACCTGCTAACACAACTGCTATTGTGAGCAACGAAAGACGTGTGTGTGAGCTCTAACGATGGCTCAGCTGTTAAGAGCACTTAATGATCTTGCAGGGGGCTCAGGTTTGCTTCCCAGAACCCACATGGTGGCTAACAATATCCTGCTCCAGTTCCAGGGGATCTGACGCCCTCCTCCGACCTCCACTGGCACCAGACACACGCGGTGCACATTCATTCATGCAAGCAAAGCACTCACACACAGAAAATAAAAATCTGAAACCGTGTGTCAAAACACCTTCGGAGACGTTAAACCAGTACTGGTTAATATTACAGCTGAGGCTGAACAGACGGCCTTTAGCAAACAGAAGCTATCACAATATTCCTTCATGTTTACTTACGTGCCTAGCACGGGCACATCATCTTCCCGTAAGTCCACGGTCCTGCTCTAATTTCAGATGTTATTCATGTGACTTGACAGACTGTTAGAGGTGTGATAATGCAGCAGAAGTGTCTCTAAGGAGCACGGCAGCTCAGTCCAGCCGCCGATACTGTAGGATGAACATTAATGTGGTAGCTAAAGGCACTTCCCAGGCCCTGAGCCTGAGAGCACTTAAAGAGACTCAGGCCGTGCTGCACAAGGAACACATCTCCATGGATGTGCTGACAGTACCAGCTATCAGATCTCCCCATGGGAGCACCAAGAGCAGGACTGCTAGAGGGGGAAGCACTCGGGTAAATGCAGGGGCAGATCCAGAGCTTTGGGGTTGTGCAAATTGTCCCAGGTGACTGGAATAGCCCCTTACATTCCAAATCAAAGATGGCCCTTCATTTGTTCTGCAAATGCCTGCTCCCCATAAACAATGCCGCAGCGACAGGAGCCAGGCCCTTGGCGTCCGGGAATCGCGCCTGGGTGTCCGGGCGAGAGCACACTGAGCGACGGTGCCCGGGACACCTGCCCAAAAGCCAGGACGAGCTCAGCGCCCGAATCGCGCGCACCCAGGGGCAGTCCTGGCCCACGCACATGCACACGCACGGGAGCGCAGGTTCCCGCGTTCCCGACGCAGCTCCGAGGCCCGGCGCCGGCGGGAGCCCAGGAGCCGAGAGCTCCAGGCGGGGCGGGTGCCCGCGAACGGAGCTCGAGCATTCGCTCCCCTGCGGCCCAAGCCCCGCCCTAGCCCCGCCCACCCCCTTCTCCCGCGCGCGGGCTTCGCGCGCCCCTTGCCGCGCGCGTGCGCGCGCGTGCGCAGGGCCCAGGGCCCTCCGCGGGCGGCCCCGTAGAGCCAGGGAAAGCGTCGACCCGTAAGGTCCCAGATTAACCCTTTCCCTGCCCGCTCACTCCAGAGGCCCGGTCGGGTTCCGTGCCTGCGCAGGCGGCGGCGCGCCTTCTCCCCCCCCTCCAGGCTCGCACCGCGCATGCACGGGGAGGGGGGGTGGGGGTGTTCGCGGCAGGCTAGATATTCTGTGCTCGTGCAGGAAGAGGGCTGCTACCACCAGGGACGTGCACGATTCCCCCCCCCCCCCCCCCCCCCCCCCAAACACCAAAAAAAAAAAAAATCCAAAACACTGCCACCCCACCGTGCCCCCGCGTCCATCCCGTCCCGGCCTGCGCGCTGCCGAACGCGGGAGCCCACGGCGAGCGTCTGTAGCTGTGCCAGGCTGCAGGTAAGCGCGGGCCGGGTGCTGAAAGGGCCGGGGCGGGCGCGGGGACGCGGGGGCAGCCGGCGGCGGGCGCGGCGGGGCGGCTGAGAGGAGGCGCGTTCCCGCCGAGCTCGGGCAGCAGCCAGCTGCAGGATGTGGCGGCGCAGCGCGGTGCGAGCGGGATCGGGCGTGGGCCGCGGTTGGGCGTGGGGGCCGGGCGCCCCGGGGGCCGCGCAGGCCGGCGAGCGAGCGAGTGGGGAGAGGCCAGGCGGCGGCCCGCGCGCGCGCTCCCTCGCTCGCTCGCTCGGCGGCCGAGTTCATGGCCGCCCCGCTCTCCTCGCCGCAGTGCACCGCGGTGGGGGTGGGGGACGGCCGAGCCGGGCCCGAGCGCGGCCCGCGGGGCGCCGCCCCTCGCAGCTGTCTCTCCCTCCCCCCCATTTTCCCCGGAGCCGACGGGACCCCCCGCGCACGCTCCCCGCCTGGGTCCGCGGAGCTCCGGGGAGCCGGCCGCGCGCCGCCCCCGCCCCTGGCCGCGGGAGGGCGCGGGAGGACCAGATGCGCAGGCCGCGGAGTGCGCGGGGCGCGAGCTCGGGGCTCGCGGGCGGAGCAGGGCGCGGCGCGGCGCGGGGCTGCGGAACCGGCCCGCATGCCCGCTCCCGTGCTCGCCGCGCCGCCGCCGGGGCTGCTGCTGCGGGCCAGGGAAGAACCTCGCTCCCGCGCTGCCACCTGGAGAAGTGGCGGATCGTGGAAGGGAAAGTGGCCTGTCGCCGGCGGGCGCCACGCCGGGGAGCTTTTGTTTGGGAAAGAATGCTTCAGGGCTCGCTGCGCTCGGCGGCTCCCGGGCTGCGAAATGCGAGCGTGGGCTCCCACGCGCGGGCTGCTCCCCGAGTCTCGCGCCAGGCCCAGTCTTCCCCACTCCCAAGTTGTGCGGTCGCAACAGGGAAGTGGTGTGGCCGCCATTGTCGCAGCTGCTCCGGCATAAGGAGGCGGCTGCGACTGCTTATGTAAGTTTGCTTTGGGAAAGCCGGGCTCCCTGCTCCTCGGTGCGGGCGCCTTAGCGTTCCCGCGATCTGGAGAACGGCTAGCAAGGAGCTGCTTTAGGGTATTGTAGGTGTGGGACTATGTCTTGTCCCACACCTACTTACACACGTACTGGCAATGGCTATCTTCCGGTTTGACTCATTTGAACTTAGCAATGGGAACATCTCTATAGGGGGGAAAAAACGAGCCGATTGGCCCGTGACCTCCTTTGAAAAAGAATACACGCTAACCAGAAATGAGAAGCTGCACGCTGATGCGTTGCCATGGCTACTGTAGAGCCACCCTTCTCTAAGTGCCATGCTCGTTTTGATTCCACAGTTAGTGACAACAGAGGTGTCACCAAAGATTCTGAAGGGAGTGCCCTCCTTCAAGCCCACTGCAGGCCCAGGCTGCATCTAGAACACAGGAAGGCCTAAATGAAGAATGGCGCATCCTTAGAAATCCCCTTACCAGCCCTCATGTAGTACAGATGAGAAAGCCTGCTGGTTACGAGCTCTGTGGTTCCTTTTGCAGGAACTTGTTAGGGGTCCTTTGGTGGAGTCTTGCGCCAAGTCTTTGTGTAGGACTGGATTCTAGCGCAGCCACCTGCTTCTACACACTTCCGTGTTTGTGGGATTAGTGGTCACTAGAGGATATTTTTGTTCTTTAGTATATGGGCCTGCAGGATGTGGAGTCCTTTAGATGAGATTTAAGAATCAAAGCAAATTCTTTGAACCTTTGTATAGGAAGGGATAGAGGGAAAAGTGTGGACTTTGCCGCTGCCGTCTGGGGCACAGTTTGCAATTGCGCGGACAAAGTAGCATGTTTACTCCTTGCTTCCCCTCCTAACTGTTGCGAACGTGTGCTCCTACAGCCTCTGCTATATTTAGAGAAACGTGCATCTAGACGTTTCTAGGTCCTGGAGAGAAAGTGGAGAACTAGGTACCCAACAGGACGTGGTGGGGGTAAGGACACACACTGATGTCACCTGCCACACTTCTAGTCCTTATGTAGAACCAGGCCGGATTACTGCTAGTCAGATTACTGGCTTCTACCCAGAAAAATGGGTTCGTATGCAAGAGGTGGAGCGATAAAGGGGTCTGTGGTTCTTGTAAACACTTGGTTTAGAATTTGAGATAGGGAAAAATCTTACTTAGTCTTTCATCTTTTTTCTGATAGATCTGGCTTGCCCCTGATCAGACTTACTCTGATCTGAAGATTTTGGAGTTTAAGGCATTAAGAAAATAGCCTGAATTGTTCATGGTAAGTGTACCTTAGACTATTAAAAATTAGAATATCACTTGGCATTTGATTTAAAATAAGTATCTCAGGTCCAGGGGTATCGGATAAGGGGTTGTGTATTTTCTTGGCTTAAGCAAGCTCCTGGTCCCCACTGTGCACACACATATTCTAGTTACACATTTACAATTCTTTTTCTATGAGGAAAAATCTGCTTTCCTCGGACATATACACTGTTGAATAAAACTAAGACAATTGTTTTGTTTTTTAGTAGAAAATGTAAAACACATTGGTTTTAGATCAGTTCTTAAACACATTGCTAAGTCTTTCATGGTGGTCCTGAAATTCTTTTGCTTTTAATTTAAAATATTCCAACACTTACTGAGTAAGGGTTGAACCTCCGTAAGTCCAAAATACTCAAATCCTGAAACTTCCTGAAGGCTGATAAGAAGCCACAAATGAAAAATCTATACTATGAAGTTTTGTTTAAAATGCTATCTAAGCCAGGCGGTGGTGGCGCACACCTTTAATCCCACCACTCAGGAGTCAGAGGCAGGTGGTTATCTATGAGTTCGAGGACAGCCTGGTCTACAGAGTGAGTTCCAGGACAGCCAGGGCTACACGGAGAAACTCTATCTCGGAAAACGAAAAAAAAAAAAAAGAAAAAGGAAAACGAAATAAATGAAGTATTATTTGAAATACTGTATAAATTACCTTCATACTATGTGTGTAAGGTATGTATAAAATATCAACTAGGTTTGTATTTTGGCTTGGCTTCCCCAATTTATTTTATGAGGAATATGCATAATTGCAAAATCTGGAAAAATCTGAAACTTGAAGCACTTCTGGTCCTGTATGCCTGTTGCTGGTGAGACTTAACTGGGTAGCTGGAAGATTGACATCCTGTGACAAGAAGCCACTCGTCAGTCTCTTCCCAGATATCTTTGGGGTCAGATTAAACCTTGACACTCGTCCAGGAGTGGCCCAAAGCAGCTGTGGAGAGACTAGTAGAAAACACAGACTCCTGTGGCTACGATGGCCTCTCTAGCTCTCCAATGGTGGTTTGTCTCTTCTCAAGGAAGTACAATGCCCAACCCAGATGGTATTTTCCTGAGTCCTCCGTACTTGGAATCAGATGCCATAGATAGGACTTGCGGATTCTCTTTTTTTGTGTTTGTGGCGTGTATTCATGTCTGCACGTGTGCAAGTGCGTGCATGCGTGTATGTGCATGTGTGTGTGTAAGGCCATTCCTGCGGAACCCCTAGGCTGACATGGTGGGAGTCTTCCTGATTGCTCTCCATTGTTGGCGGAGGCAGGCTGTCTCAGTTCAACCTGGAGTTCACTGTTCAACTAGTAGAGCTAGCCGACTCTGCTCCAGAATTCACTTGTACCTTCTTGAAATTAGGGGCCCACCATGTGTTACACTGCTGCAGGGAATATAGCCCCCTTTTACCTACTGAGGTCTCCGGCTCCAGGACTTGAGGATTCTTGTCTCAATCCTGTAACATACTTCACGGTCGGACTGTTTATCAGTCTTTTTCCTCTGCCTTGACAGTCTGAGTTTTTAAACCACGTTTCCTGGATTTGATTACTAGATCTTAAATAGTTATAGCACGGCTCCTTATCCCCTTTTACAAACTGAGGACAACACCTATTTCATAGGGTTATTTGTACTCAAGTGTGTTGAGACATCTAAAGCGTATAGAATAATGTCTGGTGTGTATTTTGTAAAAAGCTGCTGTTGTTCTTAACTAGAAAACTGTTGTAAACTGAAAGTACTTCAGAATAGGAACATGGAAATCCCTTGTCTGGGGTCATTCTTTCCTGCCTGTTTTTGGACCATCTTTAACACCAAGATTCTAGATTGTTAGGTTCCAAATAGTGACAGTATGACTGCTTTTGGGGCGGGGTGGGGTGGGTATGGGGAGCACTACACATTAATTAAACTCCTTAAAAAAAAATTTTTTTGCAGGAGTTTTTCATCAGTATGTCTGAAACCATAAAATATAATGACGACGATCATAAAACGCTGTTTCTGAAAACGCTGAATGAACAACGCCTGGAAGGAGAGTTTTGCGATATCGCGATCGTGGTTGAAGATGTGAAGTTCAGAGCCCATCGCTGTGTTCTCGCTGCCTGCAGCACCTACTTTAAGAAGCTCTTCAAGAAGCTAGAAGTGGATAGTTCTTCCGTCATCGAGATAGATTTCCTCCGCTCTGACATATTTGAAGAGGTCCTGAACTACATGTACACAGCAAAGATTTCCGTGAAAAAGGAGGATGTTAACCTGATGATGTCGTCGGGTCAGATTCTTGGTATCCGGTTTCTGGATAAACTCTGTTCTCAGAAGCGTGATGTGTCCAGCCCCGATGAAAGCAATGGCCAGTCCAAGAGCAAGTACTGCCTCAAGTTAAATCGCCCCATCGGAGATGCTGCCGACGCTCAGGATGATGATGTGGAAGAAATCGGGGACCAGGATGACAGTCCCTCCGACGACACAGTAGAAGGCACTCCCCCAAGTCAGGAGGACGGCAAGTCCCCTACTACTACTCTCAGGGTTCAGGAGGCGATTTTGAAAGAACTAGGGAGTGAGGAGGTCCGAAAAGTGAACTGCTATGGCCAGGAAGTAGAATCCATGGAGACTCCTGAGTCCAAAGATCTGGGGTCTCAGACCCCGCAAGCCTTAACATTTAATGACGGGATGGGTGAAGTAAAAGACGAACAGACTCCAGGCTGGACAACAGCTGCCAGTGACATGAAGTTTGAGTATTTGCTCTATGGTCACCATCGGGAGCAGATTGCCTGCCAAGCGTGTGGTAAGACGTTTTCTGATGAAGGCAGATTGAGGAAGCATGAAAAGCTCCACACAGCAGACAGGCCGTTTGTTTGTGAAATGTGTACAAAAGGGTTCACCACCCAGGCCCACCTGAAGGAACACCTGAAAATTCACACCGGGTATAAGCCCTACAGCTGTGAGGTGTGCGGGAAGTCCTTTATCCGCGCCCCAGACCTAAAGAAGCATGAGCGGGTTCACAGCAACGAAAGACCATTTGCATGTCATATGTGTGACAAAGCCTTCAAGCACAAGTCTCACCTCAAGGACCACGAAAGGAGACACCGAGGGGAGAAGCCTTTCGTGTGTGGCTCCTGCACCAAGGCGTTTGCCAAGGCCTCAGATCTGAAGAGGCATGAGAACAATATGCACAGTGAAAGGAAGCAGGTCACCCCCAGTGCCATCCAGAGTGAGACGGAACAGTTGCAGGCGGCAGCAATGGCTGCCGAGGCAGAGCAGCAGCTGGAGACCATTGCCTGCAGCTAGAGGTGATGGGTCAGAAACACTTGGCCTGGGAGGCCGATGCCGAGGTTGCATTGATCACAGTCAGTGAACACCTTTGACTGCTTTTGTGGCAACTTAGAGTGTTGGACTGGCTGGACCTAAGACAGTGCTCATTCCAGTTAGGTGATTTTCAGATTCCTCAAGGCAGTTACGTTCCTACGTTCTGACCAAACAGTTTTTTTTTTTTTTTTTTTTGTGGTGTCTAGTGTTCATGTTCCCGGTAAGCTCCCCTGCCCCTCTTTATGGTTTTAATTTGAAAACTCCTTTGTCCGGTTTAAAGTGAGCTGCTTCTGTTCCATTCTTAATTCCTCTACGCTTGCCAAACTGGTGAGTGCACCGCAGAGTAATTGAATAAATTGATCGCCTACCCGTCCCAATATATGTGACTTACGGTCATAACAGCAGTTTTATTAACTGGATACAAGAACTTCATATTGGTGCAGAAAACGTTGGCACATGCCGACTGACCCAGGACACTGTATAAATACAAAACCAAGTTTGGAAATATGGAATGGTGTTAGTTTTATATTTGGCTTGTTGATTTTTAAATCTCTCTGTATATCATTGTTTTTACTGTTTCTATGGACAGTAAATGGTTGCTTTGCTGAAGTGTTTCTTCATCTGTTGTGATGGCCCCTGTCCCCACCCCAAATGCTGCAGGTCATGTGGACCTCAGGGTGAGTGCGACCACCAGGATGCTGGTAGTACTGGAACTGAGTTCCTCTTTGACCCAGTGTGGCCACTCTGCCTATGGGTGTCTGGAGTGAACCGGTAGTGAGAGAAGGAGAGAAGTCTCCGAGACCAGGTTTTCACAGATACAAAAACCCTAAAATTTCCTAGGTCTTCAAAATCCTGACCGATTTCAAAATTGGTTTTGTATTTAGGATCAAAATTAGGACAAGAAACAGAAATGCTTCTTGAGATGTTTTAGTAGTTTATGGATGATCAAGCTTTTGGGGTTCTCTGCAGCTCTCAGTTTCTCATAAAGATGCTTAAATAATTTCAAATCTTTCAAATGTGTAAATAGTAGTGTTGGTCCTACGTATTTCAAGGGAAAGGACAGCTGCACTTTTATTTTTTTAATTTTTTTGCACATTGGATTAAAGTACCTTTCATTGGCAACAAACATCAGACTGTCTTAACCGATATTAAAGATCTTCAGACCAATCATTTGTTTTCCAAGTATGTTTTATCACTGGCTGCAGTTTTCAGTAGAAGCTGACTGCCTCTTCATAGCCATAAATCAGAATTATGAACTTTGTTTGAGATCCGGCATACTAAAAGTGCTTTTAACTGTTTCCTTAGGAGTATATTAAATGCCAACAGAGTTTGAATTATGTTCTGTCAGAAAGTACTAGACCATTGTTTTAGGATGTGTACAGTTGTAGAAAGTAAGTGCCAACTTCTAAAGTTCATGTTTGGTTCTTAAGATTTTCGTTTTTAAAAAATACATTAAAGTAATTTCATTACACGGCTTGCTATATGATCACCTGTTATGACTATTGTGAGAACATTTTTATTTTCAAAATTGATGTACATGTTACGCCCAAGAGTGCCGGGTGAGGATGCTACCTTTCAAAATTTCTTATTTATTGGTAAAATGTTTTGGTTTAAAATCAACTTAATTTTCCCTGAAAGCTCTTTGTTCTGTATTGAAGGCAGTCCTGTCAGTGTGTGTTTCTGTGCTGTTAGGGAGGGGACCGACTGCTGTTCCCAGGCCGTGCTGACCAAAGCAGACGTGAAGTCAGCTGACATCCTGTTGATAGCTACTTCAACAAACCATATTTTGGGCCTTTGTTTTTGTATATAAAGAAGATAATATACTTGTCTCGTTCTTGCTTGTTTTCTTCATGGCGTTGTGCACGTCCAGATCCATACTACCTTCCTCTTGGTTTCATAGAGGTACCGACTTAGCATATGAAATTAGTCCCTATAGAAAGCCTGGAGACACAAAGCGGAACTTCCAGTATTTTCTATTATGCGTTTAGCATTTGAACTGCTTCATATAAGACATGGATTTGCACTACAGCTTCTCCCATGGGTGCTGGGTTCCTGTTGGAATGTGTGGTGACTGTGGGGTCTTAAAATTACTTTTCTTGGCCCTGAGCAGTAATACTCGTCTTTGCTCTTCCAGCTAGCTCTAGTCATCCCGTGGGTAGTAAACATCATGTTAGATTTCTCAAGGGAACCCCCAGAGGCTTAGGGAGCTCTGTCCGAGGTGTGCCGGCCCTGAATCTGCAGCCAGAGGGGAAGGGGAACCCTAAACATTGGCATTGCTAACTTTCCGTCAGTACCATCTCTTTCTGTAGAAAATATATGTCCGAAGGCATTTTGTTGACTCCATTATGTTAGCATTGGTTTAGATTATGACTTTTAGGAGCTGTGAGGTTGGAGTAGTGTTAGTTAGCTTTCTGTTACTGTAAAAACAGCCAAGAGAGTTGGCCGTTGGTGGCACAGGCCTGTCATGCCAGCTACTTAGGAGGCTGAGGCAAGACACAAATCCAAAACCTGCCTGCATGGCAAAAGAGTTGCTCAGGACCCCTCTGAGCAAGTGAGAGACACAGGGATCTGGTACAGTAGCAAAGTGCTCACCCATCATGCATGGACTTCAGTATAACTGAGGGTTATACTGGGGGGTTGGGGGACGATAGGACTCAGATTCAGACACGTGTTTAACACCCTGAGCCTGGATTTCTTCACTTTTCAGACAGTGGTGTGGGTTTCCACCTCATCGTTTTCCATGAAAGTTATGCAATACTCGACCCAGTACCCAGCTATGTAGGTGTACCAAAAATATTTCCTGGGCTTTTGTTGTATGCGTTTGTTCTAGACATGCTGTCACTGTAGCTTGACTGGCCTCAAACGCAAGAGATCTGCCGGCTTCTGCATCCTCAGTGTTGGGACTTTGGGCATATGCCTATAAATCCTGCTACGTCGAGCAAGTTCTCGGTGGACACAAACGTGTGTGTGTGTGTGCGCGCGCGCGCATGTGTGCGCACGCAAGCACAAGCCTGTCAATTCTGTGATTGCCAGCTCTGGGTTGTAGACTGATAACTGCATTTAAAGAGTTCATTCGTAACTGAAACTACCTGCAGAAGCTGTGTTCAATTTTGACATTTGTAGGCTACCCATTCACCGCTCTGTTCTCACAAACGTATTCATCCTAGAATTTTCTTTGGTTTCATAATCGCCCACCATTTGCCGTTCTTAAGTAGGTCATTGGCCTGTTGACAGGCGTACACCCTGATTTGGTTGACTTCCAGACCTACTTCGGGACCATGACAACACAGCCAGAATCACAATGTTGAGAGCCATATGTGAGGTCATCCGCTTAGCAAATATTTCTGTGTGGAGCTTTTCCAAAGTGGACTTGTTCAGTGTTGCCCTTCCTGGTTTGCATAAATTCCAAGAATATCTCTTCTTCTTGCTGAAGGGATCAGGACTACCACCCTAGAATTTTTATTTTAGTTCTAGAGTTTTCTGCTTGCTCTCCTTTAGAGGATGTTTTCATTCCTCTCACGGGAGTCTGTGGAGTAGGTTAGTGTCTGTTCACACTGGGTGAATGTCTGGTATTGCAGTGTCAGGCATTGGACTAGGTACTGGGAATGCCGCGGTGAGCAGGACTGACCCCATTCCTACTGTCCAGAAACAAAAGCCTTACCTTTCCATACGGCACAAAATTCTACAGACTTCAGTGTAGTCGTCACACATGTGCAAAACATTTTTCAATTTGTGCGTATATTAGTCCAGTTCATAGAACATACTTTTAAAGGTAACTAAAAGGCTTTTGTTCTATTGTCATGAAGCTGAGGGGTATCAACATCAACTAGCAAGGTGTCTTAGCAGGTAAAGGGCGCATGCCACCGAGCCTGAGGACCTGTGTTTGATTCCCCAGGTTTCACATGGAAAGAGAAATGACTCCTACAAGTTGTCCTTGGACACCACCGTGATGCTTTGGCATGCGCACACACATGCACACAATAGATTAGTGCAGTAGTGATGAATCTCATGCAACGGGTCAGCAGAACTCAATTTAAACTGTGGTGATAGGTAGGCTGTATACTAATCGGTATAGCTGGTGTCCGTGGCTGGCTTATAGCCTGTTTGTCCACACTGTGAGCTAGCTACTACTATTCTCATTTAGTTTTGGGTTTTTCCCCCCTCTAGGTCATCATACCATTCACAACCCTTTGCTCACTTTGCTTTAGATAGGGTTTCACGTAGCCCAGGCTTTAGACATCCAGAATCATGAGCCGAAATAAACCAGTTTTCCTTAAGAGTTAGTTCGTTTGGTGGTATTATTGGCAACAGAAAACAGATCATATACACGGCAGGGGTCGTAATTTTTATTATTCTCTTCTTTCAGTCAGTCAGGGTGTGGCGGGCCCAGACCTTCCTCTGCTGCTTTTCCCTTGCCACACAGACTGCGAGCGGCAGCCTCCTTCCCGTCTCACTCCCTTCGCCCTGAAGGAGCAGATGATAACGTGGGCCTTTATGGTTAGTCCAATTATTCCCACTACAAATCTATGCTTTGAATATTTCTTGCCTTCTAACTCCAAACCATGCTAGAAGTGATCAGAAGATCTGGGTGCCGGGGCGGGGGGGGGGGGGGGGGGTCGTGTTGGAAGCAGGCAGCCGTCCCTCATACTCTGGAATGAGAACAGCATGATAATCCCACAGACTGTCACAACTCCTAGCAAAATGACTCAAAACTCGCCAAGGTGCCGTCCAGTGTCTTAACCCAGGCTCTCCTGCACCTGCCTGGAGCGCGCTCGGCCAAGCCTTTGGCCGTTCTTTGAGCAGGTGGGTTAGAGACTTCCAGACCGCCGTCCAGGAGGTCAAGAGGGGAGCATAGGAACATGTGTGACTTTTACGTGGCTCTTGCTTCATGCACTCGTTTCTTCTAACCTTTTCCATTTGGGGCCTGAATGTATAGAGCCATAGTTTTTGGTCCCCAGGTATTATTTTCACTTTCACTTTCTTTGTCCTGTTTCCCCATCATCATTTTGCACAAACAGCAACTGTATCTGTTATTAGAATTCATCATCTGCCGCCTCCCCTACCAGGACTATTAAGGCCCTAGTTTTTGGAAACAGTCATACAGACTTCGTAAATACATATGACGTATTGGATGGCCCTATTATGGGCTACTGTCCCTTCAACCACTATTCTACCAAAAGAAGGGGAGGGGTTGCTTTACAGAATTGTAGGGCAAATCTTGTTAGGTCAAAATAAAATAAAGCAGGCCCAGTTTTCCTTTGCTCTCCCCCCACCTGTGGAGCCGTGAAGAAACACACACTAAATGGAAGGCTTATGTTGCTTCCCAGAGGAAACTCGTTACCAGACATGGAAGCCTCCTAGGGCTTCTTGGATTTCAGCTGTTTGGGCTGCTAACTTTGGTGTTCATCTCGGTCCCTCTAAGAATGGGTTTGCACAGCCTATGCTCACTTCTCCCGACGGACATGTCAGTTGTCTTCTTCCTGTAGAGAGCTTTTTACCTCCCTCATCCCTCTTGCTCGCAGACACTCCCACTTCTCGAGTGGCAGCCAGACTTCAGGGTTGTGGGACACACCAGTTAAAGATTCCACAAGGATCATCAGTTGATTAAAACCCATGATTGGGGCCAAATGATCGCGGGAGAGTCTTTAGCCGCTCGGTAGCCATTTGTGGCCCGCCTGCTTGTCTGACCTAACCTCTCGGCGCCCTTCACAGGTAACCTTTGGGATGTGCCCAGGACCACCAGCTTCCGCCAGCTCTAGGCTGGGACTGTAATCATATCGTATCCGAAGCCCCCAGTAGAGGGTTTCCCGCTGTCCAGCAGCCGTCAGACCCGGGAACGTTTTAACCGATGCGTTTGCAGAGTACCTTGATTTGTAACTCTCATTTAGTCCGTTAACTCTAGAAACTCCAGGGAATTGTTACAGAGCTGTAGCAGAATATTTAGTGTCCCGAATCCATGTCCTTAAGATCTGATCACTCGATTTTGCCTCCAGAATTAACGGTCCCTTAGACCAGAGCTGTAGAGCTGTATTTTCTTTCTTTTTTCTTTTTTTCTTTTTTTTTTTTTTTTTTTTTTTTTTTTTTTTTTTTTTTTTTTTTTTTGTTTTTTCGAGACAGGGTTTCTCTGTGGCTTTGGAGCCTGTCCTGGAACTAGCTCTGTAGACCAGGCTGGTCTCGAACTCACAGAGATCCGCCTGCCTCTGCCTCCCGAGTGCTGGGATTAAAGGCATGCGCCACCATCGCCCGGCCCAGAGCTGTATTTTCACAGGGACACCTGTATCTTGTGATTTTGTTCAATGGGAATTCGCCGTTCACTGTTCTTTGATAAATGTTACTTCAACTGAGATGTTTAGCATCCATTGCCAGCATTTTGGGGTATGCCCGAACTCTATGACAGGTGTCTTTTCTGACACTAGGCTATAGGCATGCACCGTTAATTATTTTATACAGCTTTTGAACACCCACATCTCCGTCATCCTGAGTACTGATCTCACTTGGGGCTTCCGTTCTGTGCTATTCCAGAACGCCATTCTTAGGTCCTAGTCTTCCTCCTTCGTTTGGACAGGACCCGACCTCCAACAAGAGCGCCTTGTAGGCTGGAACGCGATTGCCAGTCCACTTGAACCTTCACACCTAATTGATGCCGACTGACTTCTAAACGAAGAAAAGAAAGTCTGGCTGAACGTGAATAACCTTATGCCTTCCCACAATGAGGCTTCGTGAACAGTTTTAGTGGTGTTAGGTGAAGAAAACAAATAAAAAATAGTTTGGGAAGGGTAGCTGACCGGCTAGAGCTCTGAAGGGGCGGAGTCCACACCTCATAGTGTGCGTGAGTTTCAAAGGGGAGTTTTAGCAGCAGGGTCCTAGAGCCAGTCATTACATTTCAAAGGGTGCTAATGCTAAAGGGTTCAGGTACCCTTGGTGTCCCGGAGGGGGCGCAGGGGCGATCTGTAGCTTCTTTTTTTTTTTTGGTTGTTTTATTTTGCTCTTTTCTCCCTGTTATAGCCCCTGATATGGACATAGAGATTTTTTTTTTATTGAGAAAAAGAAAAAAAAATTTCCGCCTCCTCCCAGCCTCCCATTTCCCTCCCCCTCCTCCCCCCCTTCTCCCCCTCCCCCCACTCCTCTCCCCCTCCCTCTCCAGCCCAAAGAGCAGTCAGGGTTCCCTGCCCTGTGGAAAGTCCAAGGTCCTCCCCCCTCTGTCCATGTCTAGGAAGATGAACATCCAAGCTGGCTAGGCTCCCACAAAGCCCGAACTTGAAGTAGGATCAAAACCCAGGGCCATTGTCCTTGGCTTCTCATCAGCCCCCATTGTTCGCCATGTTCAGAGAGTCCTGTTTTATCCCTTGCTTCTTCCGTCACAGTCCAGCTGGCCTTGGTGAGCTCCCAATAGATCAGCCACACTGTCTCAGTGGTTGGGTGCACCCCTCGTGGTCCTGACTTCCTTGCTCATGTTCTCCCTCCTTCCGCTCCTCATTGGGAACTTGAAACGACTAATCAGAAGCTACAGATCAGTCCACACTGGAGCACTGGACTGATCTGTAGCTTCTGATTAGTCGTTTCAGGTGCACTACGGAGCGCCGGGCTGAGGGGAAACGGCGTCCCCGTGGAGGATGGAATCGGTTGCGGGATATTTGACAGTTAGAGCTGTGATTATGAACTAGTTGGGCATTTTTCTCCAGAAACCTATGTCTGTTTTCAGGATTCGGTTGTGACTCAGTTAGATATTGATGTTATGTGATTGAAGTGTATAGCATAGACCTTTAACCCAAGTCCAAGGAGGCTGTGTCAGGAAGACCTCAGTCCTGAGGCCAGGCCCTGACTACCAGTGAAAGACTCTCTGGAAAAACAAAACCGACAAAAACTCTAATCTGTCTGCCATTAATCCCAAATGTGGCCAAACTGACAAACAAGAATAGCCATCACCCTTCTCTATGAACGAAAACTGTTTTGCTTTAATATTTAATAATTTTAGGAAATTTAATATTTAAATTAACTTTTAATATTTAAAATTAACATTTGCTATTTAAATTAACTTTCAGTCATTACACTGTTAACATCCGTCTTTATTATACATTTTAATGTTTTAATTTTCTAGGCCCACATAAGTCCCATAAGAGAAAAATGTGTGTGTGTACACATATATGATCTCTGTTTATTTTTTTAAGTAGAAAAGCTATTCATTTCTTAGAGGCTGAGAATAGAAAATATTTTTCCAAGGACATTCATAGTTCATTTGTGGGTAAAGAAGATATTGATCCTCATTAGAGTATCAAATGTTTGTTCCACACAAAAACATTAAGCACGTGTACTGAGAGGTCACCCTCCTCACCATTGCTGGGAAGGGACCTGACAGCTGTTCTGCTGTCTGACCAGGCCCTGGCAATGTGTCAGAACAGGTTGACCGGAAACTAGTCAACTGACCAGAGAAACAGAGTGGGTGGGATAGGATCTAGTCGCCTCCCCAGAGAGATTATAAATCAAGACACTTGCCACTGGCCAGCAGGGGGCAATGAGGTAGACCAGCCTCCGCATGGAGCACTGTAGAACATTCTGATTTAGGAGCTTGAGGAAATAGAAGATCAGACAATTAAAAACCGATTAATTCTTGATACACCAAGGGAAAATCAGAGCTGAAACAGTAGCTAAGGCAGTGAAAATAGATTTTTATCTACGCCTACTGCAGAATTATGTAAGAGACCTCAGTGCAGAAACAACTGGGCTTGGGGGCTGCATGGGGAAGTGGGAGGTTATTGCAAAGGATCAGGAAACAGGCCAAAGACAGCACACTAACAACAAGCATCTCATCCAATACCAGTGGTCCAGGTGATGAGTTACTCCAGGAGACTGCACAGCAGACAGAGGATAGGCCTCCTATAGAAACACCAAAGACTTTGTCTCCCAGAAAAAAAAAAGTAGGACCCAGGCATAACAACTTCAATAGAAGCCTGAGTCTCAGTTGGTTTCCCTAAGCCAATACCTGGTTCCAAGAAAGACCACAAACTGAGACCACCCAGGTACCACCCAGTACAGACCATCCAAAGGAAATTCCTAACGTTCCAACCATAGGGCCACCTGCCAGCACATACCCATCACTTTTCACCAGGACACCCCTAGACAAATGTCAGCCATACAGGGGTCCTGAACCTTAGAAATCCCTTACCCCTATCTTTGCTATTATAAAAACCCAACCCCAAATAAAATTGGAACTCTCTGACCACTCCAATACGTTGGACACATGGAGAGTTTGAGTTTGCAAACTTGTATGAAGAATAAAGGCTCTTTGCTTTTACATACAGTATTCAGTCTCCTAGTTGCGGGGACTCTGCAACCTGGGCATAACAAAAATTAGCCTCAAAGTTCTAATAATGTGTGTCACAGCTAAATCTATAGGTATAAATTTCCTATCTTGTATAAATTATAAATTATCTTCTTTTTTATACTTATTTATTTATTATGTATACAATATTCTGTCTGTGTGTATGTCTGCAGGCCAGAAGAGGGCACCAGACCCCATTACAGATGGTTGTGAGCCCGCATGTGGTTGCTGGGAATTGAACTCAGGACCTTTGGAAGAGCAGGCAATGCTCTTAACCTCTGAGCCATCTCTCCAGCTCCCTAAATTATCTTCTTTCAGTCAAGGCAGAGATTTTGAGAATTTCCTCTGTTCCCCCAGTTCTGGTCAAAACTACTGTTTGGGTTAAAACTTCACCCTAGCGCTGGCATCTATATACCCAAAGAGTCTGGGATATTTGGGTGGAAGTGTCACCCCAGCCGCTGACATACATATACCCAAGTGTCTGAAATGTTTGGGTTAAGGCTTCACCCCAGCTGCTGACATCCATATATCCAAAGAGTCTGAAATGTTTGATTGAAAGTTTCATCCCAAACCCCTAACCCTGGGAATTGCCTCAGTCCAAACTCCACACCTAAGAAAGCCCACCAAACAATGACCCCCCCTCGTCAGAGATGCTCAAGGCCACTCCCCCACAGTTATTTAAACTGTCTCCTCCCCTGCCTCCAGAACAAACATCAGATTTTCCGGTCTTCCTTCTCACCTCCTCCCTGGGGGCTGGACTGTCACCTGGGAGCACTGGTATCCATTAAACCTGAGCTTTTTCCAACTTGGTTTGATTTGATTCAATTTGGATTATTGTGTCAGCAGAAAAGTTTATGGGGGCACAAAAACATTTCAACTACGAATAATTTTTTTTTAATTCTGTTCACCATTTTTTGTTGTTATTTTGTTTTTCAATATAGCTACAAGCAGTGAATTTTGTTTGAACTGACCAAGTAGATTTTTGCTCTAGCCAGAACAGAGAGGATGAACATCCCCTGGGGGTTGGTGAAGCTGAAGATTAGATCCTGTGATTGGGAATTCTTGAGAAACTGGTTTAGTAAGGTTCTTTACAAGAAAGTGAGCGGGACCTAGGAGAAGAGTCAAGTGTCAGGAGACTGACCTAAGTGTGCTCAATTTGAATTAGAAGAAACTCATAGTTGTAGAATTGATGTTATAAAGGAGTTACTAATGGATTTTCTTAGGAGACAGTAAATCCCGCAAAGTAGACTTTAGCTAAGGGAGCACTGCCTCTCAAATACCCCACAGATGCACTGTGTGTTAGCCAGGTCTGTTAGAGACAAGCAGAGTCAACAAGGCTAAGATGTAAATGCTTGCTCATTGGGAATGATGAGCAAGTCATCAGGCCCATCCCCAAAGAACATGCCTCTGATATGCCCAGGGGGACAGCACGGTCACAACAAATGTTAAGTCCTGGGCTTCCATAAAGCCCACAGTTCTCTTCTTGAGAAAGGCACAATTCTGCCAGATGGGCAAGACAACCCTGGGTAATGGCTATTCAAAAAGAACAACACAGCTATACTTAAGAAATATTGCAGCATCTTTGCTGAGTAAATCTCCCAGCTGTCCAAGTGGCCAGACTTGCTTGTCTCCTGTCTCTGTTTAAATTGTCTGAAGTGTAACTTGGGGCCAGGGTCTAAGAGAGATTTAGAGATGACAGTGTAGGTAAAACACATAAGCCTAAAGCTTATATAAATTCTTAAAGTTTTCTATTTGAGGCCAGCTCTTCCTTGGGCATTAGCCCCAGCCAGAAAAGGGCTATTTAAGAGTCTTTCCTTCAGAGTTCAGGGTGGTTTCTCACAGGAAAGCCATTGAATTTCTAAAACAAAGTAAGGACCCCTAGTGGGAAGATAGACTTAAACTAATCTGCACATAAAAATAATTTCTGCCAGGCGAGTTGGGAGTCAGAGGCAGGTGGATCTCTGTGAGTTCGAGACCAGCCTGGTCTACAAGAGCTAGTTCCAGGACAAGCTCCAAAACCACAGAGAAACCCTGTCTCGAAAAACCAAAAATAAATAAATAAATAAATAAATAAATAAATAAATAAATAAATTTTGAATAGGACACCAATAATACAGGCACTAAGAAAAACGTATACGTGGGACCTTGTGAAACTGAAAAGCTTCTTTATGAAAAGGACACCATCATTTGGGCAAAGCAATCAGACACAGAATGAGAAAATATATGTACTAATTACACATCTGGTAGAGGGTTAATATCTAAAATATATAAAATCTAAAAACTGGACATAAAGAAAACAACCCGATTTTAAAAGGAGGTGTATAACTAAATAGTTCTCAAAAGATAACACTTAAAAATGTTAAACAGCCATAGTCATCAGAGAAATGCAAATCAAAATCACTTCACCTGTCAGAATGGCCAAGATCAATACAACAAATGACAGCATGTGCTGGTGAGGATGTGGAGTACGGGAAGCACTCATCTATTGCTAGTGGGAGTGCAAACTCATACAGCCACCATGGGAATCAATGCCTCCTAAAGGCATTGGAACTAGGTCTACCTCCAGACCCAACTATACCACTCTTGGGCATATACTCAAAGGCTGCCATCTTATTCTCAGGCTATTGTCAAGGCTGTTGATGGCTCTCCACTAATGTATGGGAAGGTCCTATTGCTGAAGACAACACTTGCATCTCTCATTGAGCATGAAGAAGTTGAGCTGGTGTCTACCTAGAGTCTTTGCCTACTGACTAGTGTGCGAGTGATCATGGTACTGGAAGGTATCTCTGTATTACCAAAGGAGAAAGATAAATATCAACTAAGCTACCAATCCTGAGATCTATAATCATGGCCAATCTACCTGATATGCATACAGTGATGCAGACATTGCTTGAGTAACCAACCACTGTATGATTGGATATGTGGCCCAATCCACAAGATGGAAGCCATGCCTGACACTGCTTGGGTGGTCAAGAACCTGAGACTATGTAGGCCATAGGCCTTAGGAAAAACCAAATGCCTGCATTCTGCTCAAGGAACACAGCAGTAAATGATCTTTATTACATTCTGCTATACCCATGGATCAGTGTCTTCCTCTGTTATCAACATAGAAGCTTCATCTTCCAGTAGAGGGAGACAAATTCAGAGACTCACAGCTAGACAATGTGCAGAGAGTGACAAGCTTTGGGACACTTAGTCCTAAACGGGATGTCTTCCTCTAAGTTCCCTCCCCCAGGGCTTCCTTTGGCAGTTTTACAGAAGAAGAAGCAGGAAGATTGTAAGAGTCATAGGGGATGGATGACTCCAAGGAAAATGTATCTTCCAGACACAATAGGACTGAAACACACAAACTCACAGAGACTGTGGAAGCATGCGGAGGCCCTGTACGGATTCAAATCAGACTCAGTCTCAGTGCCGGGAGGTAGGGATGTGAAGAGGAGCTCAACCCTGAACCCAGAAGCTATCTCCAATTTATAACTGCTTGAAAAGGAAAAACTAAGTCTATACAATGGAATCCCACTGGGAATACAGACCACAGGTGAGTTCAGGGCCTGTGCCCAGCAAGAACTGGCCAGCACTAAACTAATTCAATGTGATTTGTTTTAGATGTTTTGTGTCTTTTGTGCCACTGCTCTGTTTGGCATTTTTAACCTTACTGGTCTTTTGCTTGTATATTATGCTTTCCAGTTTTGTGTC
The DNA here is from genome assembly GCA_025134845.1 of Neodon shergylaensis. Lineage (NCBI taxonomy): Eukaryota > Metazoa > Chordata > Mammalia > Rodentia > Cricetidae > Neodon > Neodon shergylaensis. The sequence goes on from JABTXL010004243.1 coordinate 1,084,362, forward strand.
TTTACAGTCTATTTGTGTTTCTGCATGTCTATGTTTTGTGTTTACAGTTTATGTTGTGTTTCTGCATGTCTGTGTTTTGTGTCTTTACAGTCTATGTTGTGTTTCTGCATGTCTGTGTTTTGTGTCTTTACAGTTTATGTTGTGTTTCTGCATGTCTGTGTTTTGTGTCTTTACAGTTTATGTTGTGTTTCTGCATGTCTGTGTTTTGTGTCTTTACAGTTTATGTTGTGTTTCTGCATGTCTGTGTTTCTTATGCTGCCTCGCCTTTTTTCCATTTTGGTTTGTTTGCTTTTTTCCTTTGTTGTGTTTTCTAAAGGGAGAAAGATGGCATGGAGTTTGACGGATGGGAAGGATCTGGAAGGAGATGAGGGAGTGGAAACTACAATCAGAATATAGTGTTTGGATTTTCAATAAAATCATAATTACAATATCCCCCTCCTCCCTTTAATCTCTCTCATGTCCCCTCCCCCTGGACCCTCCTTCTCAAATTCATAGCTTTATCTTTATTATTGTTACATATATATGTGTGTATATGTGTGCAAATAAATACATCTAAAATTTTACATTTGATGAATGAATGAATGAGGGTATGTGTGTTTCTGAGTGTGTGTGCCCTAGTACTTCTGGGGAGGTCGAGGACAACTTTCAGGAGTCGGAACTCTCCTACTACGCAGGTTGCAGAGATCAGCCTCGGGTCTCCAGGCTTGGCAGCACTTTACTCTCTGAGCTGTCTTACTGACCTGTGATTACAGTCTTCCTTCCCCCACGAACTGCCAGTCTCTCAATGCCTCTATCTTAAAAACCTGTGTATGTCACAGTCAGACTTAAAGAGTCCCTCACCCGAGTTTCTGAATCTCAAGTCCTGAGGTGGAGTCCAAGACTTTGTATTCACAGCAACACAATGGATTGTTTTACACAGTAACTTTTCAAGCTGCTGATCTCTAAGATAACTTCTAGTGGAGTGGAAACAACTGTGATGGTGGCCAGATTGCACCTGCCTTGTTCAGTGGAACCCAAGCCTGGGAGAAACACTGGCGTCTCACTCCAGGTGAAGACAGGGCTGGGACTTAGCCTTCACAGGCAACAGGGAGAGACGAGAGCACAAAGTCAGTGTCACCTGAAATAGCCCACTAATAGCTGCTTTAACAAAGTACTCAAGTCTGAATACATTATAAAGACAACAGGGTTCAATAGCAGGCAGTTTTAGTGTCTAAAAGTCCAGGATTATGTGAGTGGTGGAGTCTTATGGTTCTTTATATTCCTGGAAGCATTTTTGTGTGTTTCTTTAGTTTGGTTTAAGACATTGTGAATGTTACCTTATTAGACAAGGCATTTCTTTATTTCTTAAACAATATTAAACTTTGGGATATAAATAACTTACTTAAAAGCAGTTTGATATTTTAAAGTTTAGTCTTTCTAAGCACATGAGTCTTTATACCTAATCAAACCACCACATCTCCTTTTATAATAAGGATTTAAACAGAATCAGATATAGGGCCCACCACATCCTAACTCACTGCATCTGCAAAGGTATTTCCATGTCTTGCCTTTAAAGATGAATCCAGGGACACTACTAACTAACTATGGGTTCCCTTTTTTTAAAAAAAATATTTATTTATTGTGTATACAGTATTCATTCAGCCTGCATGTATGCCTGCAGGCCAGAAAAGGCGCCAGATCCCATTACAGATGGTTGTGAGCCACCATGTGGTTGCTGGGAATTGAACTCAGGACCCCTGGAAAAGCAGCCAGTGCTCTTAACCACTGAGCCATCTCTCCAGCCCCACTATGGGCCCCTTTTAATGCCCTTCTTCCTGTTTATCTGCTTCTTTTCTTTCTCTGCACAGTAGTTACCGAATAAGCAATGAGCTGTCTGGGCTCTTAGTTGCCATGGATGGCCTTCCAGGAGTCAGTCCTTGTAACATTTTCCCCAGAACTCAGAAACAATGAGGCCATCAATAACTCGTTGAAATGCACTGTTTGTCTCAAGCACGCTTATTAGTCAGACTTCATACATTTTCTTGGGGTCTTAGCTGTCTTCTTTAATTGTCTTGCTCTTTTGGGGCTTGCCAAGCTTTAAAGGTCAGTGAGTGCATTTTTTCCTAACTTTAAATGATTATTTTCATTTTCAATAAGATTTTTGGAGATGGAAAATATCATTACCTTTTCTTATTTTTAAACAATTGGAAATTTTGTTTGTATATTTTCATGCAGATATTTATGTCTCTGAGCAAAGAGCTGGCATTGAACAACATGTTCACTGAAACAGTAATGAGCCACATGCGATATGATTTCATATCTATGACATCTATGACATATCACATCTATGATATCATATCACAAGATGATGATGTTACTGTTGCACCCAACTGAAGAAGGAATTTGAATTTTAACAATATCCCCATCATCAGAGTCCAAAAGTAGATTTCCAAGTGTGTTCAGGAAAATCTAATGAACTCTTCTGGGATTTTTAAAAAGTAATGATAATCAAGGCGACCAATGGACTGGATATATGTGGTCAGAAGGCCACAGGCATGGTGACACCCCACAGTGTAGCCACAAACACAGAGAAACCAACACAGGAAGTGTGACACTGTGTTCACCCAATTTTTATCAGTGTAACAAAATGTATGACCAAACACGTTAGAAGAAAGATTTATTTTGGTCCTTTGCATATTTCAGTCCATGGTTGCTTGGCCTCATGCAACTGGATAGTTACATGGTAGCAATATTATATTCCTACCTCATGAAAGGATCACAGAAGGGAGAGAGCAAGAGAGCATGTGAGAGAGATCAATGTACATATCCCCCGAGGACATACTTTCTATGAATCAGAATTGGGGGTAATCAATACCCAATATTCAATACCCAAGCCATAATATTCTATTATGCCTGACTCCCAAAAGCCTCATTGCATATCATAATACAAAAGGTATCTGTATGCAGCCAATCTCCAAGTGTCTCCACAGTCTTAACTGTTATTCATAATCCAAGCTCAAAGTCTTCTCTGATGCTCAAAGCAAAAGTTTAGCTTTAAGCCCCTGCAAAACCAAAACCAAGTTACAGACTCTCAGGATAAAGTGGGGCAGAATAAGCATATCACTTTCAGATGGGCAGGAATGGAGGCTGTGAATGGAGGAGTGGGGCCACGGGCAAGCGCAAACCAGCAGGGCAAATATTAAATCTTTGACTCACCTTCAGTATCTTGGCCACACTGTGTCATGATGTGGGTTTCAGTGGGTATGGACAGCCGCATCCCTACAGCTGGCTGCGCTTGACACCTGCAGCTTCCCTGCAGCATCCATTCTTGGCATCTCAACCTTGCTGAGGTCCCCATTGTAGCTTTTACAGTCCCATATACCCAAGGTCACCCTGCAAGAATCCTGACTCTAATACATGTTCTTTGGCCTCCCATGTCTTCCTCTGAGATCTAGATGGAGGCATACACAATGCTGTAACTATTATATTCTCCATGTCTCATGTACTGGCTGGTTTTGTGTGCCCCTTTAACACAAGCTAGAGTCACCTGAGGAAGGAGCCCGAGCTGAGGCAATGCCTCCATGAGATCCAAGTGTAAGGCATTTTCTTAATTAGTGATTAATGGGGGAGACCCCAACCCATGGTGGGTGGTGTCATCCCTGGTCTGGTGGTCCTGGGTTCTATGAGAAAGCAGGCTGAGCTAGTCAGAAGAAGCAAGCCAGTAAGCAGTACCCTTCCATGGCCTCTGCATCAGCTCCTGCTTCCAGGATCCCACCCTGTTTGAGTTCCTGTCCTGACTTCCTTCAGTGAGGAACAGCAATGTTGACTTATAAGTTAAAGCAACCCTTTCCTCCCCAACTTGCTTTATGGTCATGATGTTTTATAGCAGCAATAGAAACCCTAAGACAAATTGGTACCAGCGTAGTGGGGTATTGCTGTGCAGACCTGACCATGTGTTGGGGAGGACTGTGAGGACTTTGGAGCTTTGGGCTGGAAGAGCCATTGAGCTCTGTGGGAACGTGGAAGATAAGATTATTGCGAGCAACGAAGATGGAAGCCTGGCTTGTGAAGGTTCAGAGAAAATATTAAAGACTCCACCAGGCCTGTTTGCTGTTTTAAGAGTCTGTGGCTCTGGTGAGCTGGGGCTGAAGAATCAATCAGCTGTGATTAACAAGATCCCAGAGCTACTGAAGTGAAGCCTTCACGTTACCGGGACAATGGATGCTGGCCAGCTGGAGCTCAGAAATGAGCGGTGATTAAGAAGAGACCAGCATCACTGAGGTGAGATCTTCTGGAAAGTGTTTCCTGAGAGCACAGAGAAGCCGTGTTTTAGGGGTGGCCATGGTCGTACCTCGTGCTGGCAGCTGGACTTGGTAATGTGTAAGAGTCACCCTGGTGGTATTGGTTTTGAAAGCATGCAGGGGTTACGGAGAGCAGCTGAGGCTGGCACTGGGAGAGGCCATTGGTGAGGATGCAGCCTCAGAGGCAGCTGAAGGTGCAGGACTGAAGGGCTCATGCAAAGAAGCTGAGGTATGGCACCATGAAGAGCGCCTCTAAAAGGCTGTTTGTGTAGGTGCAGCCCAGTTGCAGCAGAAGACCCCGGTGTTTTAAAGATGCCAGTACCGAGGGATGACCACTGAGAACAGTAGCAGCAGTGGAGTAGAGGCAGCCGGAGCCTAGAAGACAATCTGTGTGTGCTGCAGAGGGCGGGGCCGGAGAAGTGACTCAAGCCCTGTGGGGGAAGCCCAGAAGATCACGAGTGGATCCCAGATAATTGGACATTGGAGTTATTTATACTGTTGGAGCTGGGTTGTGCTTGGTTCAGATAAGGTGTCCTGGTTCTCTTCCCTCTTGCAGAAGGTATGTAATTCGTTTTTCAAAAGGAGCCCAAAACTGAAAAATTTAAACTTTTAAAGAGATTGGATGTTTTGAGCTGGGCCGTGGTTGCACACGCCTTTAATCCCAGCCCTTGGGAGGCAGAGGTAGGTGACCTCTGTGAGTTCAAGGCCAACCTGGTCTACAGAGCGAGTTCCAGGACAGGTTCCAAAGCTACAGAGAAACCCTGTTTCATTTTAATTTATAAGGACTGTGGGATTTTAATGGCAATTTTGGTGACCACAAATTTATTCACTGTTTGAAGTTAAAAATAACCTTCGCATCTCTTTTTGACAGGCAACTTTACAGTCTGGAGGCAGATGTTCACTGAGGTGCACAATGCTGCAGCAAGTTGGAAGACAGAGGTGCTAGCTTCATGATAAAATCCCACCTAGATGATGTTGTTCGTTTTTAAAAAATGCTGCAAGATCCCCACGGCAGTAGGCAGCAGAAATGCTGTAGGTCCCAAATGGTGGTAGCGGGCCATGTGGTGGCAGGCAGCGGGCTCTGGGAGCAGCCAGTCCCAGGCAGAGACGGCTGCTGGTCTCAGAGCAGTGGTGGCGGGCCATGTGGCAGCAGGCAGTGGGCCCCAGGCAGACGGCTGCTGGTCCCTGAGCAGTGGCTGGTCCCAGGCAGGGAGACACATGGATAGACACGACATGCAGGGTGAGGTTGAATGTTTATTCAGGGGGTTATGGAGGAGGAAGGGTGAAGGGGGGGACAGAGAGAGAGGGAGAGAGAGAGAGAGAGGGAGAGAGAGAGAGAGAGAGAGAGAGAGAGAGAGAGAGAAGGGGGGAAGCAGAGAAGTGGGGAGAGAGGCAGAAGCAAAGCTGCCTCTCCCAGAGGAAAATGGAAAAGAGAGCCAGCTCAGGCCGGAAGCTGGAGATCAGCCTGCCTCAGCGGATGGGGGAGGGAGCAGAGCGGGAGTGGCTTGTCTCTTAAAGAGACAGAAAACCATAACAGATGACTTCCAGGTCAAGGAGGAATCCATCCTCCAGTTATAAAAGTGGTAACTAATGTACTTAGCTTTCAGAAAAATGTACGGAAATTTCAGAAAAGCAGGGGAAGACGTCTTTTCTAAAGTGAATGTACACACAGAAAGGTAGTGAGAATGTGGAGGCGTGGGTCAAAGAAGGTTCATCTCTTCTCTCTACCAGTGAGCATCAGGCTTTTCTACTCCTGCTTTATATTTCTCCTCACACAGCATCACCGAGGAATTTTAGAGATGCCAATTCTTGGATTCTATCCCAAGCTGAAGCTCTGGAGATTGAGTGTAGCAGTTCAAGACTTTTTTTTAATATTTATTTATTATGTATATATATTATGTGCCTCCATGTATGCCCGCACGCTAGAGGAGGGTGCCAGATCTCAGTACAGATGGTTATGAGCCACCATGTGGTTGCTGGGAAATGAACCCAGGACCTCCGGAAGAGCAGCCAGTGCTCCCAACCTCTGAGCCATCTCTCCAGCCCAGTTCGAGACTTTTTAAAATAACTTCCCGGAAGATGACGGTACTGGTTAAAGCTTAGAGTCCATGGAGACAATTGACAGCAGGCCGTGTGACGAGAATGGGGTAAGGCAGAAGATTGAATGTCTTTGAGTCAATGGTCACCTGCTCTGCCAGCATGTTACCTCCAAGTAAGAGGCAAGAAATTAGGACATCTGGGCTGGAGAGATGACTCAAAGGTTAAGAGCACTGACTCCTCTTCCAAAGTCCTGAGTTCAATTCCCAGCAACCACACGGTGGCTCACAACCATCTGTAATGAGATCTGGTGCCCTCTTCTGGCTAGCAAGCATACATACATACAGACAGAACACTGTATATATAATAAATAAATAAATCTTAAAAAAAAAAAGAAAAGAAAGAAATTAGGACATCTAAAACCAAAGGTGTAGTAGTCTCAGTTTGGCCAGGACAGTCAAATCTCAACAATAACAAAACAAAACCAAAGACAACAAAAATCAAAACAAACAAAAGCTATGCTTATTTGGGTCTAAAGCTCATTCTCATTTATTTATTATGAGTGACTTATGAAGTCAAAGGCAAAGTGCCAGTCCAGTGAACTAACTACCCGTTCCCTGATGGGCCTCCTAACTTCACCTGGTTCTCTAGTAGGGAATCAAGTCTTTTACTCCTGCCTCAGATTTGGATGCAAACTCAAACCGTCTGAAGATGTATTTAAGGTAGAAATTGTACTGGCACACTGAGCACAAGGGGAGGACAAACTCTTCTCTGACTAATGAGTTCACAAGAGCAGCTGGGGAGTAAGCCCTGCTCCCTGTCTAGCAGGACCACAGGCTGCCAGAGCCACGACAGCATCAGAGACCCAGCTAGGTTTCTAAGTTTGGGGCCAAAGAGACTATGCCGAGAAGTCTTCATGCATGATATTTATGCACTCTTGAAAAGGCAAGGCCTAGAAAACCAGCTTCAAAGGCCACTGAGACAGTTACTGCTCTTGTGATACTGATGAGCCCTAAGACGTCCACCTGAAGCGAAGTCAGCGAACCCTGAATTGGCGGACACTCTGCATGTTCCTGTGGTGGACCCTCCACATCTTCTGAGCACCCGCCCACCTCCCTCCACTCTGGTCAGTGCCTTATCACGAATACACTATAGTTTACCTAGAACCTGGGCGTGGTCAAAACTTAGAAACTTCAAATTGAAAAGTAATTATGCCTGCTGTATTTGAAAAAAAGATGCTTGGCTATGGAGAAAATCACCAAGAGATTTTTAGGGCTTTCATCTCAAATTAGACAAGGGGCTTGCTGAAGCTGGAATCAAAAATGTTCTGAGGGGGGAAATCAACTTAGCGGATACATAACACCTTGAAAATCTGTCTCTCACTTTTTGAAAAAATTTGAGAAACAGGAGTCAAGACTGAAGGTTGATCATAATCAACTAAAGTGTGTTGAATATCACATAGTAAAAACCAACACGATAGGCCTATCATTGAAGGTAGAAACTTCAATCTACAAATGACATTACCCAAAGGAGAGGAGAGATAATTACCTCAGAAGAGTCTTTACTGATAAACCTCTCTGCCATCTTCATTTGTGTACACAAATCTGACATAACTCTCCATGTAACTGAAGGCAAGCCTCGTGTACTTTCTGGTGAAGATCATAATAATCATCACAAGAAAAGTCACAGAAAATCAAGTATATTTAGGTTTGATTTCATGCGGATGCTTTTCTTTTTTAAAAGTCTTTGTCGTATCAAATATGTGTTCTTTTTTGTTTTTGTCTTTTAAGACAAGGTTTCACTGTAGCTTTGAAGCCTGTCCTGCAACTAGCTCTTGTAGACCAGGCTGACCTCGAACTCACAGAAATCCACTTGCCTCTGCCTCCCAAGTGCTGGGATTAATAAAAGCATGCACCACCTCCATCCGGCCAAATATGTGTTCTTGTGAGGTGTTATTTTTCTTTTCTAGTGTGTGCACTGATGTTTGCTTGTTTGAATTATCAAGTAGGACTCAAGTTCAGTAAATTTTGTTGAAATCCATGCGTTGTACAGCACTGGAGAGCTGGCTCAGCAGTTAAGAGTAACTTCTCTTGCATAGCACCCAGGCTCAGTTCCCCACACCCACATGGTAGCGAAGAAGCAGATTCAAGACGGAGTTTCCCCACACACGGTTATTAACTATAACCAGCAACTCCAGATCCAAGGAGTCAGACACTTTCGAATGACTTCCTCAGGTGCCAAGCACACACTGTAAATGCATCCATGCAGGTAAAACACACATGAAAATGAAATAAATCTTAAAATCATTGAAAGCGCTTCGCTTCTCTGGCTGCTCAACGGCTGCCCCCATGCGAGACACCGCACTGCTCTTAACCTGGTGTTTATGTTTAACCTGCACTCCAGGGGAAACAAATACACTGCTGTTCCTCACCCGGGGAAGGCGGCAGTGCTGAAGACAGAAATGTGGGGGAAACTAGTCAGAATGTACAAAACCACATCAGATATATCATCTTTGTATTTGGATTCAGAAGCCATTTTAGTGGTGGCAAGACCAATGGCTTCAGCACGACTCATGATTCTTTGGATTATGCGAAGAATGAACTTAGACAAAGACTCAGAAGAAATGACTTTTGTGAGCAGAGGAAGAGCACCAGCAAACGAGGAAAGGAATACAAAACCAGGATGAAGGTAATGGGGACTGTAAAGGCCAGTGCTAGTGCTGGCAAGAAGCAAAAGGAGTGGAGATTCTGCAGGGACCTCCGCTGTGTGACGGTGCAAATTTCTGAGGGCTAGTAAACCACAAAACCTTAAAATAATTAAAAAAAAAAGTGCGTGTGTAGCAAACGCACATGAGACTTCATGTAGCAGAGCTACAATGACTTTACTGCTGACAATCACTACAACCTATCTCTAAACTATAGTTTGCAAAAATGTGTAACCGTTTTCCTTACTATAGTTCTCAGACGTGTAAGCCATCAACAAAGGAGACGGCTTTAAAGTTGCTATGAAGACACCTGTGTGAGCAGATATTGGCCATCCAAGAATAAACTCAGGAACATTTCAAGGTGGTCAAATTTCACCTAGGGGTTTCCAAGAGAACCTCTATTTATGAGGCAAAACTCCTTCTCTTTCTTAACCTTCTTTGACCCACAAATAAAGTCACTGAGTTCTAGAACAAATTTTAATGGTTAAGTAATGCCTTTAAAGAAAGCTGCTTCATTGCAGTGACTTGTCCAAGGACAGTGAACTAATTCTCTTCCGCTTAGTTTAAGGGAACAAAGCCAAGTGGACACACCTTAGGGAGGCACTGGACTCAACTGCAATCATCATTTTCTTTTGCCATGAAACTTTATAATCACCATTTTCAGCAGCAAATACCAAAATTGCTCAATCTGGGTTTCTCTTGTAGCTTCTGAAGCTACATAAATTCTTACAAAATAAACCGACCAACCATGTGGAGGCATGAAAAGTGAAAATAGTTAGAAGAATCAAACATTCTTTTTTTTTTTTTTGAGTCAGGGTTTTTTGTGTAACAGTCCTGGCTGTACTCGGAACTCGCTTCGTAGACCTGGCTGGCCTTGAACTCACTAAGCCCCACCTTACTCTGCCTCCCAAGTGCTGGGATTAAGGGGCGCCCCCACCACCCGGAGAGCCAAACATTCATTACAATGAAGCTTTACTCAACCAGACATCAGATTATGACCTCCCCCAAATATTTTGCAGATGTTGAAAACATACATTTATCTTTATCTTCCAACACCCAGTCCTAGGCACACTAGGTATTGTGACAGATACAAAGAAAATTTGAAAACAAACACTTTTGCCTGAACTTCTTGCGTGTTAGGAATACGAAGCGAAATGTGTAAAACTAAGTAATTCCGGGGAGGAAAGCCGAGGACCTAAAATATTGAGACTACGAGGGTAGGTGACACAATCAGGCCCTTCCTAGGCTGGCTGGGACAACTGGGACAAGTCCTCTCAATTTTAGGTTCCTGCGCCAGCAGCAGGGGCGAACACACTGGGGCGGCGGAACGCGGGCAGCGGCGGCCAAAGCGTTGGAGCCCAGCGGCCTGAAGCTGGACAGTTAGGCGACAAGGCCACACAGGTCTCGAGCTGTGGCCAGGCGGCTTTCTGTCCATTCCCGCCAAGGGCCCCGCCACGGTGCGTCCAGAACTGGAGCCAGGGTGCGGCTGTCCCTCCCTCCACCCCCGATGCCGGTCCGGAAAGGCGGCTAATGGCAGACGGCGCCCTCTGGTCGTCATGGAGGGGACCACTTGGATGGTAAAGTCGGGGAGCCGCGCGGGGTCGCCCTCAAACTCGTCGTGGAAAGCCACGGCAAGCCGGTATCCCGCCAGCAGGTCTTCCTTGCTGCACCAGGTTCTGCACCAGGCCCGCCAGCCCCCCTTCCGCCGCAGCCACACCGCGGGACACACTTCTCCAGGGAACCCCCGTCGCCGCCGGAAGTGCGTCACTAGGGCGGCCGGCCGGCCGCTGACGGCGCGCGGAAACCAGGCCTGTCCTTGGCTGGAGCGTGGGAAGGCCGGCTCTCCGGGACTTAGTGACTGAAATGCGACCTGCAAACATGGAGAACGGCGGCGAGAACAGGGAAACCAGGGAACCGCGAACTTAACGCGTTGGGCGAAGGCCGCGCTGAGAGGAGGAGCTCGATTTGTGATGGCCGTGCAGTCACTTCCGGTGATGCTTAAAGGGCTAGCCTGTATTTCTGAAGTCCCCGGCGTCTCTAGGCTGCGGTTTCACCGCTGGTGCCCCGGGCTTTGTCATTTTTAATGTTTCCGGAGTGTGTGCTGAAGCCTTGATTTTTTTTTTTCATGTTAGATCCAAGCCCGCTTGCTATAAGGGAGGCATTGCCCCGAAGCTCGCTGTGCCTTCGGATGCGCGGCCCTGCTGGAGAGCGCTCTGACCTAAGGGTCCCTGCCTGGGTCGCGCAGCGGCTCCCGAGTACCCGTCGTTCACCAAGTGTCCCCCAAACTCTAGGCACCTTGTCTTAGCTGTCCCTGTTGGTGATGTCGGCCCTGTTTTCCGGAGCTATCTGACTCAGAAGAGTATGCAAACGTACCAATTTTAATTCATTTCCTTGGCATTTTGCTAGAGAACCTATCTTGTATCAATAAACACCGTATATTCTGATGAAGCCACGGGTCCGAAAGCACAGTTGCAACCTACATGTTCTATGACCTCAGTCTTTTTTTTTTTTTTTTTTGGTTTTGATTTTGGTTTTTCGAGACAGGGTTTCTCTGTAGCTTTAGAGCCTGTCCTGGAACTAGCTCTTGTAGACCAGGCTGGCCTCGAACTCACAGAGATCTGCCTGCCTCTGCCTCCCGAGTGCTGGGATTAAAGAAAGGCTTGCGCCACCATCGCCTGGCGACATCAGTCATTTAAAACATCTGAATAGTGAGGAAATAACGTCACACATAAGAGCATAGGAAGGATGGGGGCAAAGTTTAAACATCTTGGGGACATTTACTGTTTGTCTATATTTTTATAATTCAAGACTTTTTTTTTTTTTGCTGAGGAGAACGATGTTTTTGTGTTCATCTTTTTTTTTTTTCCATTCAAAAAAGAAAACCAGTCACTGAGTATAATTTATGGAACTTACCTGGAGTGACAGACCAAAATGTCACTTGATGTTTGAAAGAGTTTTAGTTTGTCTTCAGCATGAAATAAAAGGCTGTGAAAAGCACAGAAGTCTGAGCACTTTTGCTCCTAGCTTAGGGTAGTAGTGTCCTTATAAATTCTTTTGCAATATAATTTATTATAAGTAATTGTTTTTAAACTACATGGCCAGATATAGCATAGCCGTTCTATACTGTATATGTTTTGAAGTAATAAAGCATAATAAATAGGCAAGCACTCAGGTCTGTGACTTATATTAAGATCTAGACTGTTGAGTTTACTGTTACTCCCTAGTGCATCTTCCTGAAGCTACCCAGCAACCTGCCATTGTATTATTATAATCCCTGACTTTTAAAAAGTATGATTTCCTGGGCTGGAGAGATGGCTCAGTGGTTAAGAGCACTGCCTGCCCTTCCGAAGGTCCCGAGTTCAGTTCCCAGCAACCACATGGTGGCTCACAACCATCTGTAATGAGGTCTGGTGCCTTCTTCTGGCCTGCAGGCATCGGTGCAGACAGAATACCAAGAATTTTGTATACATAATAATAAAAATGTAGGATTTCCTATTTATATGTTCAAGGTTTTGTTTTTAAAATTGCTTGTTTATGTGTGTTTGTGTGAGTGCAGGTGCCTATGGAGGCCAGAAGACAACATGGGACCTACTGGAACTGGAGTTAAAACTGGTTGTGAGCCAGCCACCCTTTATGGGTGCTGGGAACTGAACTTGAGTCTGATCCAGCCCTGAACCTCTTTTTAAAGTACACTTTATAGTTATACACATGTAGTTGATTGCATGATATCAAGGAGCTTTACGTTTTGAACTAGGTTCCCTAATTTGTGATTGTGTTTCTAGGAGTCTACGTTGTGCCGTGTTTCATCAGTTCAGTTCATTGCTAAGTTGTGAACAGACTGCATTTCTGTGTCTGTGTTCTTGATAATAGCCATTTGGATTTTTCCTAGCATTATGAGAAAAAAATGCTAATTTCTTTTTTATTATACCAGAACAGCCATGTGAAGAATGCTTTCATAGTTTGGCATACAAGTATTTTATTAAAAGTGACTAACTTACTCTATGCATCAGTATGTTTGAAACCTTAGAAGAGTGCATAGCAAATGATGAATGTTCACTAAATATTGGTTATTATTTTAAAATATTTTGTTTAACTTCAGCTTTGAAACGTACCCTTATATATATAGTAATACTGTTATTTATAATTTTAGCTGTATTACCTTTAACTTTAATACTATAGCTTCTATAGGCTTCTTTTATATTTCTAATTTGATTTTTAATTACCCGTGTGTGTATCTGTGTTGGGCAAGCGCCTGTGAGTGCAGTTACTTTGGAGGCCAGAAGCAGACATTAGATCCCTGGAGCTGGAGCTGCAGGTAGTTGTGAGCTTTCACGTGGGTTCTGGGGATGGAACTGTGCATCGTCTGGACACGGCAAATAATACTGTCATGAACAGTGTGGATATATGCTTATTTTAGTACCCATTTCAATTATTTGGGGACTGAACGGGGTGAAATTGTTTGGTTTTATGAAAAGTTTAAATTTAAATTCTTTAAGAATGATCAAACTATTTTCTGACAATCAATACACACCATTTTTTATTTATTTACAATCTCTGACACTTGATATTTTCCTTTAAGAAAAGAAAACATTACTAGACTCTGCATATGACAGAGACCACCTTGCTTTTTATTTTATGTATTTGGGTGTTTTCCTGTATGTATGTGTGTACATCACTTGTGTGCCTGATGCTGCAGAGGTCATAGGGGTGCATTGACTCTCCAGGAAGTGGAGTTGCTGATTGTTGTGAACTGCCCCCTGGGGGCTGGGACCTGAGCCCTGTGCTCTGCAGAGAAGGAAGTGCACTTCCGCCCTTGCCTTGTCTCCAGTCTCATGATCCCGCTTTATGATAATGCCCTTTGCCAGATATTTAAAAATTTGTTGTAAACTATTTTTTATTTTGTTGCTTATGCATTAGCTGCTGTAAACAGAATCCATTACCAATCTAACATCAAGTAAATCTACTCATCTTGGCCTCTAAGAGTTCCGTGGTGTGGGTTCCTGTTGTTCGGTTGTCAGTCCGTTTTGAGTTGTTTTTATGTGTGACGTGAGCGAGGAGTCCGCCTGCCCTCTTTTGCTGTGGACATCTGTTTCCATGGTTTGCAAAGAATGTTTTTTTTCTCACTGAAGGATCTGACACACTTGTCAAAATCAGCTGGCCACAGATGAACGGATTTGCTTCTGGACCCTTAATCCTACCCAATTGATCTGTGTATCTGCAGGCCAGAAATGAGCTGGTTTTATTACTATAAGTTGTGAAATCAGGAAGTGTTATTTACTATTTTAAAAATATTGGTTTGGCTCTTCAGGGTCACTTAACTCTGTTCATAAAAGGCTATTGGATCTTTAATTGTTACAGCACTGAATCTGTAGGCAATCTAAAGGGCAGTATTAAGTCTCAATCTAAAACAATATATTTTTTAAGATCATTAGGTTCTTTCAATACTGTTCTATAGGTTTTAGTTTATGATGTCCTTCATTAAAGTTTAGTCTGAAAACCTTTGTTATTTTGGATGTTGTAACACATTTTCCACTTACTCTCTTTTTCAGATTGCTCATTGCTGGTGTGTAAAAATACAACTGATTTTCCCTGTTGACCCTATGGCCTACATCTCTGCTAATTAACATAGTAGATAGGTGTGTGTGTGTGTGTGTGTGTGTGTGTGTGGTGTTATTTGGGAATTTTCAATATGCCATCTGTAAATAAATACAGAAGCTTTACCCCCTTTTGTTGTTAGTTTATATGACTTTGTTTTGTTTTGTTAGCCAAAGTTCTTGGTCTAGAACTTCAAGTACAAGTCACTAGAAATGGGAAAGGCATGATTTACTTCTGATTTCTTTGTTTTTGTTTTGTTTTGTTTTTCGAGACAGGGTTTCTCTGTAGCTTTGGAGCCTGTCCTGGAACTAGCTCTTGTAGATCAGGCTTGTCTCAAACTCACAGAGATCTGCCCGCCTCTGCCACCACCGCCCGGCTTACTTCTGATTTTTACATGAATACTTAATTATTCTGAAAGACCCCCGAGGAGAGTCTTCCCTCAGGAGAGACCCCTTACCC
>JABTXL010004243.1:1102679-1118689 GCA_025134845.1 Neodon shergylaensis
TGCAGTGTGCAGAGGAGCAGTGTGCAGAGGTGCAGAGGAGCAGTGTGCAGAGGTGTAGTGTGCAGAGGTGTAGTGTGCAGAGATGTGTGCAGGGGAGCAGTGTGCAGAGGAGCAGTGTGCAGAGGTGTGGTATGATAGAGACTACATGCATCTCGGTTCCCCCCTATGGAGCTGGAAAGGGCTGAAAGGCTTGGTGAGGATAACTGTCAAAGTGGCCTCCATGGGGATTTCAGGCCATCACTTTTCCGACTGACATCACCTAACAGTTTGGTCATAATACAGAATGCACCATCTAACATATGCACCATCTAACATTATATGTGCTCCATTTGGATTCAGCAACTATTATCTTATTAAAACATAAATTCATGGTGGTGGCTCACAGATTTAATCCCAGCACTTGGGAAGCAGTAACAGATGCATTTCTGTGAGTTCAAGGCCAGCCTGATTTACAGAGCTAGTTCTAGGACAGCTAGGGCCACATAGAGAAATGCTGTCTCCAAAAACAAAAGCATAAAATCCCAAATACAACAAAAATCCTACAAAACCAAACAGCAACAACAGCAACAAGAACATCAACAACAAAAAAAAAAAACGAAACTCCAAAACCATAAACACATGACAATCCTGATGATGTTTCGGTGTGTGTGTGTGTGTGTGTGTGTTGGGTTGTTGTTCATCTGAACTCTCAAATCTTGGGACCAATGTCAAATGTGTGATTTTCTACAGAGCACAAATATCTAAAGATAGTTGTTTATAAAGCTGACTGCTGTCAAGCTTTTGTCTGCAATTATCAAATTTTAACCTATATAAACATAAAAATCATCCCTATAAAATTGCATTTTTACACTGTATATGGCATTTAATCTTATCTAACTGTTTGTATGTCTGTTTTTGCTTGCTTTTGTTTTCCTTTGTTTCCTTTTGGTCTTTGAGACAGAGTCTCACTGTGTATCTCTAGTGGCCTGGAACACACTACACAGAGGAGGTTGGCCTTGAACTCACAAAGATTGAACTGGGATTGAAGGTGTGTCCCGCCACACCCAGTTCTCTCCTTTATTAAAGTGCAACCCACTGAAAGGTAGAGGTCTTATTAGGGTATTTCTGTATCTCACATAGCAACTAGCCCTCTGTCTTGCATATTAAAGCTATTAATCAAAAATTTCAAATGAATATTTAATGAACAATAATCTCAAATGTCATTTATACCTACCATTTTAAAGTTACTTCCCATTTGTCTTCAATCATTTCTATAGGTGAAGGTGCAGCTAGGCTCAGAGGAAAACACCTCATAGTATTGTTTTACTTAAATCTCATTATCAAACTTGAGCAACAACAGATAAATAATGATGGTGTGGATGAAGATGATGGCAGTGATGATATGGAACAAAAGGTAATAGTTGTCTATGGAAAAGGCCTGTGTTCTGTCATTTGTTACTATCACTTTTCCGCCATACCCATGTAATGTTATTTTCCCCTCTGTTTTCGTATTTCGTAGCTCTATCCCTGCATTTCCCGGTGAAACATCCAAGCCAGGCCTGCGTTACTCCCAGCTTCCCAGCCTTCCCTGCGTAGCCTTCCTCTAGTTTGCAATAGGAATTCAAATTTGAGTTTTTCTATGCATGTCTACAGTGTAATAAATGGAAATGATGATATTATACTAAAGGTAAGTTAGAGTTCATGTGACAGATATTACTTTTGTTAAATGTAAAATCTCATAAGGAACGCAGTGAGATAGAAACATATTTAGAAAGGTAATATGAATTACTTAGGTTTGACATTTAAGCATTCAGAGGAAAATCTTATCTTTGGAATAAATTATGTTTATTTAAGAGTAAACATCCATAGTGTCTAGTATGTTCTTAGATCTATAGCTTGGGAGGGAGAAGAAATAACTTTCAATGTAGGAGTCTGAAGAAAAGCCAGGGTGAAAAGCCAGGGTGAATTGAATGTGGACCTCTGTTCCTGCCCACAGTTCACCTCTAGCCCCTCCTCGGGTGCAGGCTTAGAATGTTCTCAGTTGTCAAAATATGCTTATAAAAGCAAGCCTTTGCTCCCAGACTCTCAGGGCATCAGCATGGAAAACTCATCACTGAAAGTGACTGATCAGTTCAGATAAGCGTCCTGAAAATTGCATAAAATTACAATAAACTGTGTATAATTATACATGAAGTAAAATGAATTTTGTGTTTTGGCTGGGGTCCTATCTAAAGATATCTTATTAAGTAAACAGAAAAACCCCAAAATCTGGAAAACAAAATCTTAAATATGAAACACCTCTGGTCCTAGGTATTTCTGATGAGGGTTGCTGCCAACTTTATGGGAATGATTTTTTTCATTTATAGAGTTTAAAATTCAAGAAGTGCAGGTGCACACACATATGTGTGGGTACAAGATAGAATATGTACGGGGGGAAGCAATGCTGGATAGTCACTGATCCCTTTATATAAACTAACTATTTTAGTGAATTTGTTTAAACATTTGTTTATTTGTTAATTAGACTTTTTCATATTTGCTAAGGTTTGCAAAAATGAGTAAGGCATAGGAAACAAAACCATCCACGAGGGACTCAGGGGTCAGTAATGGAGAAAGCAGAAAGCAGCGATCCAGTTTAGGTAAAATATCATCAAAGGCAAACAGGGACTCCTGCGAGACAGGGGAGGGATACCTAGTCCTCTATAGCTCACGAAAGCTTCTTGAAGGAGGTTGGGCCAGGCATCATCCAGGTGAGAAAGTGTGCGCACAGAGTACACTTAGCAAGATGAAGACATGGATATAGATGCCAGACTAGGACCACCAGGCTGTGTAGAAACATTAGCATTGCAGGCATATGAAGTGCCAGGCATGGAGTGGTTATCATGTATAAATGTGGGTGACCCAAGGCCAGTCCCAAAAGGGGCATGAGGCCCAGTGTAACTTCCTGAGCCTGAGTTTGGAGACCTGTCTTTGGCCATGACTTCCACAGATGAGTGACAACCCGGCCTAAACCTGCCTCTGCCCAGCCACTGCTGACATGACAGGATATTTTTGGCCCTTATTCCTTACTCCACCTCAGTTCATCACAAGACTCTACTCCCATCACAACCCTATATAAGTGTCTGCCTACTACAATTAAATGAGATCCTGCTTTGACAGGCTCCCAACTCAGTATGTTTCTCCCCAGTGGCCAAGAGGGAGGTCTGGGTCCTCAACACTCACCATCCTGCTCAGCCCTAGGGGAATGTCCGGCAGGTCCAGCTCTGTCCCCGCCATTTCTGCTAGAGAACCTGGCACACAGACATACACATGCAGGCAAAACACCAATACATATAATATTAAAAAGATAGAGAGAGAACGTTGGCCTACTTGGACAAGGTTGTCAGGAATGGTGAGTAGATGATAACTTTAAGACACACTTAGAAAACTATGGCCAAATTTGGTGTCGTTTGTAGACTTTGCCTGCTAGTCACTGGGACAGTGCAAGGATACAGAGAACTATGGAAATGAGGGCAACATTTTTTTTACAAGTATTAGCTCCAAATATGGTGAGTCTACTCTCATATGACCCTTACCCATGAGGCTCGAGAATTAAAAGGTCTGGATTAAGACAAGTGTGGTTGCTGATATACAGTGATTAAAAATGATTGACTCCCATGATTTGTGTTTTAAGATGATGCCACAGGATTCCTAAATCAAACATAGCTTCATCTCTTCCTTATGGTATGAAATCTCTTCCATGTGGACCCAAGTGTTTTGTTTGTTTTCCATTGCTGCGATGAATGCCATAACTAAAAATACTCTGGGCGGGAAGGGTTTATTTCATCTCACAGCTTACAGTTCATTTTGAAGAAAGGTTAGGGCAGGAATTCCAGGCAAGAACCTGAGGCAGAGGTCATGGAGTAATGCTGCTTACGGACTTACTCCTCATGGCTTGCTCACTCTACTTTCTTATACTATCTAGGACCACCTCACAGTATAAGTATGAGGGATGGTACCACTCATGGTGAGCTGGTTCCTCTTATATCAAATATTGATCAAGAAAATTTCCCTGACACACACCTTTAATTCTAGTACTCAGGGAGGCAGATCTCCGTGAGTTTGAAGCCAGTCTGGTCTACAGAGTAAGTTCGAGAACAGTCAGGACTACATGGGGATACTCTGTGTTATTCTTTTGTAAACACACGGTGGTGGGGGACGGGTCCCTTGAGGGGCAGCTGGTCCCATGGGGGTTACAGAGGCCTCAGAGGGTCCCCAAAGGACTCAGAGTTTCCCTTAAGCCTTGACAGGTCTCCTGAGGTCTTGGGGGGTCCCCTTGGCATGCAGGTGAGAGATAGGCAGATACGCCATGCAGAGGGAGAGATGGGTATAGAATTTATTTAGTGGGTTAAAGAGGGGAAAGGGAATGGGGAAAGGGGAGAAGGGGGAAGAAGAGGGAGGAGGAAAAAGAGAGAGAGCACAGGCTGGAAGAGGCAAAAGGATCCTCTTGCTAGGCAGAAGGTGGGGGAGGGTTGGGAGTGGGCAGGGCTTGTCTCTTAAAGGGACAGGATACCAGGTAACAGGCCAGACCAGCAGATCCTAACACCCTGTCTTGAAAAAAAAAGAAAGAAAAAAAAAGAAAAAGGAAAATTTCCCCACTGAATTTCCTACAGGCTAATCTGTAAGCATTTTCTTTCTTTTTTTTAAATATTTATTTATTTATTTGTTATGTATACAATAGTCTATCTGTGTGTATGCCTGCAGGCCAGAAGAAGGTATCAGACCTTATTACAGATGGTTGTGAGCCACCATGTGGTTGCTGGGAATTGAACTCAGGACCTTTGGAAGAGCAGGCAATGCTCTTAACCACTGAGCCATCTCTCCAGCCCCCTGTAAGCATTTTCTTAATAGTGGTTTTCTTATCCCAGATGACCCTGCTTTGTATCAAGGTGACAAAAAAAAAAAACCTAACCAGCACATAAGGCAATACTGGAAACTTCTATTTGTCATCAGGGAAACCCTTTGCATCACTGGGTCCAAATAGTCCATGACACACTAGGCTCCCAGAAATGATGTAGAGAATGGTTTTGCTCCCATATAGCGGTGTCCACCAGAAAGTAATTTCCTTAGCTATGTCCAATGTCACATGATGTTGCAGTGTCACGTGGACGGCTAGAGATCCATGCCACTATCTTCGCACTTGTGGAGGAGATGCCATGTAAGATATAGGAGAGCAAGTGGTTTTATCAGTCATACTCAGTTTTGTCCCCTGCCCCCAACTTGTATTTAAATTCTGCCTTTACCACGGACTGCCTGTATAACCTTTGCAAAGGTATTTAATCTATCTGTGCCTCAGTATGCTTGCCTTTCAAATAAAAACAATAACAGTGTACCACACAATCATGAGAATTAAATAAGGTAAATCCAGGCAACGAGATGAGCATAGCATTTGGCACAGTCCTTCGGTGTGGGGTGATAGACAGCTGTATACCTGAGATTGGGTTGGTGCTGAGGATGCTGCGGGGAAGGCTGCCTTCCTCTGCGTCCACATCCAGGATGACTCAGTGGCTCAGGGCTTCACTCTAATGGGTTTTCTTGTCTCTGCCTGTTCAGCAGTCTTGTTGTTATCCTAACTGAAACCAAACATCAAATTTAAAACACAAAGTCCCTGTCTAGCCCTGCTTGCTTTCTTCTTTGTCATCAGGGAGCCAGAGTTTTGACCTCATTACTTATAGTGCAGAATGCTTTTTAATTTCTTTATTCCTTCCTCACCTTTCCTCCTCAACGAAGGGCTCCTTGATTTAGTGGCATTCTCTTTTGACCTTGCCACTCAAATCTTTGCTGGTCTCAGCTGGGTCTCAGTGTTCTCCACCCCCACCCCACCCCCAGATCCACCTGGGATACTTAGTTTAAGGCACCTGTGAGCTTCAGTCTCAGCAAGAAGCCAACACAGAACAAAAACCCTTAAAAGCATTGGGTGTGGTAACACACGCATTTAATCCCAGCACTCAGGGGACAAAGACAGGTGGATCTCTGTGAGTTTGAAGTCGGTCTGGTCTGGTCTATGTAGTCAGCTCCCGGATACTATACCAGGCTACATAGTGACAGCCTGTCTCAAGAAACAAAAAGTCCAAGAAAATAGAAAGACTATCATTTTTTTCTTTGCCGCATTTCTCCTTTTGTTTAGGAAAGTATTTCTTGCATTTGTTGTTTTCATTTTTTCCTCTTCATTGCTGTTCTATTTCTTTCTCTTTGCCTCCCTCCATTTTTCTTTGTTATCGTTTCCACTGTCCATTTGAACATGACTGATTGTAGAACCTAGTTATAAATAGATTCATATGCTCAGAATTTAGTGAAAAAATTTATAGGGTCAACTCAGTTTTTGAAGATGAGTTGAATGTTTTCAGTTGGGTGCTTCATACTGCTCCTTAAGAGAGCTAATCAAGGTGGGTGCACTCAGGAGGCAGAGACAGGCAGATCTCTGTGAGTTCGAGGACAGCCTGGTCTACAGAGCAAGTTCATGGACAGGCACCAAAGCTATAGAGAAGCCCTGTCTCGAAACAAAAACAAGAAAAAAAAAAGAGCTAAATGTAGGACCCAGCCATGACGAGCTCAATAGAGGTTCGAGTCTCAGTGGTTTACCAGAAGGCAATACCTGGTTGATAAAGACCACAAACTGAGACCACCCAGACACTACCCTGGAACAGACCATCCAAAGGAAATTCCTAACGTTCCAACCATTGTAGACAGGATCACCTGCCAGCACACAACCATCACTTTTCACCAGGACACCCCTAGACAAATGTCAGCCAACCAGGAGTTCTGAACCTTAGAAATCCCTCACCCCCACCATTGCTACTAAAAAACCCAACCCTAAGTGAGCTCGGGGCTCTCTGACCACTCCAATACGATGGACACACAGAAAGTGCAAGTTTGCAAACTTGTATATGAATAAAGGCTCTTTGCTTTTTACATACAGGACTCCGTCTCCTAGTTGCTTTTGAAGGGACTCCGTGATCTGGGCATAACACTATTCCAGCTGGTTTGATTATTATTGCTTTCATTTTATCTTCCACCCATACCATTCTTGCTATCTCATTGTTTTTCATCCATGGCTTGAATGCGGTTTCACTTTCCAGGAAGTCGGTCCACGCTGTCTCATTTCCCACCCATGCCCCTATACTGTCTCATTTCCCACCCATGCCCTATACTGTCTCATTTCCCACCCATGCCTCCTATACTGTCTCATTTCCCACCCATGTTATCTAGTGGAATAGACAGTTTTGCTTTCGGGGGTATTTTACCTACAGAAATGAGTATGGGCTTATAGGTCACTGAGAGGGGAAAAGGGTTTTCAATGAAGTTGACATTCTCCAGGAAATTATTCATTTTCTGCGAGCACACTGTAAAACTTTAACTCTTCCAATATAATTTCTCCAATATGAAGGTTTCGCTGTTGGTTCCCTTTCAGAAGCTATGATGAGTTCACATTTTAAGGTGTCTCACAGGACTCATAAACTGGCTCATAAATGTAAACCTGCAAAGGCATTACTCTGCATCCTTCAAGCCTGAAAAATGCCTTAATATTTCCTAATGTCATTATTTTCCTTTATTCCATCTTCTCTCCTTCCCTTTATTGTTCTCTGATGCTGTCTTTCTTTTTGCTGTGTCGTTTTGCTTTAATTTTCTTGTGTCTTTACAGACCAGAAAGTATAACAATCAGTTTTCTGTGCCTTCTTCCTTCAGTTCTTGTTCCTGTGTCTCAGTAGCACATACGCATTCCCTTTCATTGTGCTTTTCATCACCCCCTGTCCTTCCTTCGGGCCAACTCAACAGCTTCAAGTGACTTTTAGGAGAGAAAGAATGTTGTTCATTTCTAGCATTTTATTTCTGTAATAATTCAAAACCGGTATGCTCAGACATTTTGGAAAGAACTATGGTTTAATTTCTCATAATGAAAATGCCTCTTTTCAATCTACATCAATAGTTTCCAGAGGTGAACAATTATTTTAAAGTCTAGTTGATTGGATAATGTATTTAAAATGAGTATTGCATGAGAAGAATCAGGGCTTGTCTGGAACCACATTGCCCCACATATTGGGGACCTAGTTGTGTTCTGGAAAGGGAATGTAACATTTTCTACTTGTCAAAGCTCTAGTGCAGAGTAGAAGAGAAGCATGACAAAGGAAGGTCTGGAGAAACCCAAGAGATACAGCTCCAAGTGGCCTGCAGTGAATTTTTTCCATAATCTATTATTTCAAATTTGTGTATCCCAAGTATTCTGCTTCTTACTTAGTAATGTTTCCATGTGTATTGTAAGCCAAAAACTCTCCCAAGTCCCCAATCACCTTGGTGAGGTGATCATCCTCTACACGTGCCTTCTAGCCCTTCCAGAGCCTTGCCAAGCACCCCTGGAAGGGAGAGTGCCCAGTGTGACAGACTCAGTGCTGGATTTGAAAGCCGGGCATCCATTATCGCTTTTTACTGTCTTACATTTTATTGCTGCTTCCATTACTGAGCAGAAATGACTGTGAAAGTCAGAGTATGGTAGATGGTAGCAATGGGTCCCTCATGGGTAGAACGGCCGTCTGAGTAGAGTGAGCTGCCATGCATGGACGTGTTCAAACAGAGGCAGAGGGAAAAGACGCCAAGAACTCAAGCTTCAGGTGTGGGGTAAGTCTGGGCAAACAATCTGTCAAGGAGTCTGGCTCCTATTATGGTAGAATAAAAGGGAAGAACCATCATACTAGGTATTCACTTATTAAATATATCATTTATATCAAGATGTGACAGGAGGCAGAGGCAAGCGGATCTCTGTGAGTTCGAGGCCAGCCTGGTCTACAAGAGCTAGTTCCAGGACAGGAACCAAAAAGCTACGGAGAAACCCTGTCTCGAAAAACCAAAAAAAAAAAAAAGTGAAGATAATAAAATCTTGAAGCTATATCAGAATAAGGAAATTAAATCAGCAGAATTATTGTGGGCATGGTGCAAATTAGAGGTAATGTTGAGTGAGATGTGCAACTGAAATCTTTGGAAGAAACCAAAGCATCACTGAAGTAACTTGGGTTTTTAAGGAACAATACTAATTGTCGTGACTAAACTATATACAGGAGCTGCAATTATATTTTGGCAGTACAGCCACTGCTGGCAATGTGTGAGGCCCTGGAATGATCCTCAGTAGAAGTAAAATTTTCACACACACACACACACACACACACACACACACACACACACACTTAGACTAAAAACATACTTGTCTGGGTGAAGGTTTTACTCCAGCCTGGCATCCATATGTCCAAAAAGTCTGGAATGTTTGTTAGGATGGAAATTCTATCCCAAGACCCCTTCCCTGGAGCTGCCTCAGTACAGACTCCACCCCTAAGAAAGCCTGCCAAAGGATGACCCCTCCCATAGATGCTCAGGACCACTCCCACAGGGTATTTAAACTGCTCCCAGAGAGCAAACGTGATCTTCTGGTCTTCCTTTCCTGTCTCCTTTCTGCGGGGCTGGAAAGCCATCAGGAGCGTTTGTATTCATTAAACCTGGGCCTTTTCTAATTCTGCCTTATTTGGTCTGATTCTGATGGATTATTGCTTCAGTAGAGAGGCTTATAGGGGTGCAGCAACTTTTCAATACTGTCTCTCCTCTAGCTCAGTAGCAGTGTGGTGTTTGGTTGGGGGAGGGCAATGAGAAGGTGATTCAGGAAAGGACAGGGTCTGTAACTCTTATGGAGGAAGATGGGCTGAGAATCATTGGTTAGCATTGATCTGCTGTTCTGGTTTCTGTTAAATCATATTCCATATAATTGCCACTTTGGACTCATGAAAAAGAGAACACATGGATCCCTCTTCAAACATGCTTCTATTTATTTATTATGATTCCCCCCCCCCCCCCCCCGCTATTCTGGCTACTGTCTAGTCTAGCATTCTGTGGGACTTTGTTCCTTTTCTGTTTAATGCTTAAAAAGATAAGTTTTGGTTTGGGGGAGGTGTAAGTACTTTTTTTTTTTTAAAAAAAAAATGCTGATATGCCTGCTATCTGGCTACTAGAGGATAGCACAAGGCCCTGCAGAATGGGCATTGCCTGAAACTGGTGAGAAATGAAGACTCTCAGGATCTACAGTAACCTACTGACTTACGGCCTGCAGTTTAATGTGATCCCCATGGGACTCACGGGCACATTAGCATCCATGAGGCAGATCTACTAATTTGTTTTCCACAGGGCATAATGTTCTCCCAGGGTGTCAGTGATTTCTGGAATGAGTTTAATTGGGTCATACTTTTTCTTCTCTCTCTCTCTCTCTCTCTCTCTCTCTCTCTCTCTCTCTCTCTATCTCTCTCCCCCCTTCCCTCTCTTTATTAGACAGAGTCTCACTATGTAGCTCTGGCTGTCCTGGAATCGAGCTATTTGCTTGACTCTGCTTTCCAAGTGCTAGGATTAAAAATACACACTACCACACCCGGCCCCCTTACTTTTTCTGAAACTCAACTCACAATCCATATTTCAGAGAGTTTGCACAGCAAACCTTCCAGCTGCCTTCATTCTTATAGCACCGATAAGACAAGTTGGGTGATGTATCCAAGGTCACACAGTGAGTAAATGGTGAAGATATCGAGGCAGCACCGCCGTGCTGAAACAAGAGAGGCCAAGAATCTTTGGCCGGGGTGTGAGTGTAACTTTGGGGTATGAGAGGACTCCATCCCTCCGTGCCTATCATTTATCCTGCCCACCAGCTGTCTTGAGGCAGTCCCCATCTGTTTCCGCCTTTATGGCACCAGGCGCTAAGAGCGGTTCTTGTTGTATGCTGTTGAAGCTGCCCATCTGCCTTTACAAACGCTGTGGTTCAAAAGCTGTGAAACCGTTTGTATTTTCAACCTGCTATGGCTTTGAGCAAACCCAGCGCCAGCCTGACTATTCGAACACTTACCTTTGCCAAAGCAGAGTAGAGCTCATGGCTCCAACTAAATTGTTAATACGGTGTGTTCAGAATACCTAAACTGTTTCCAGAGAAAGGTAAAGAATGTTCAAAGATCTCCAGAGACTGCTCTGACGGCCTTTGTGCTTGGGCAACCTCACTCAACGGCAGACATGGAGGCTAAAAGCCAAGGCAAGAGGATCCTTCCGTGGTTTGACTCTGGCATCAGAACCCACAAGCACCTGCTGCAAGCTGGTGATGTCTAATGTGGGTTGCCCACATCGCACAGATATTTTCCAGTGAGTAATGGATTAGGAACCTGCACAGATCAGCCGGTACGTCCTGGTATTGTTAGGGTGGAGCCAGGTGTGAAGAAAGGGAGCAGATATCAACTGAGCTAGTTCTGGGCAAGCGTTTGGGTTTGTAATCAATCTCAGGGATATGTTGGTTCTGCGGAAGTTTGAGTTTGTACAAGACCTGTCTAATCTGGACTTTTCCTTTGCCCTGGCTATCACCGTTTCCTCCCAAGGCTGTGACCTTGAGAACCTGTAATTACGGGAGTTGACCGAGCTGTCACGCGGGAGCAGGGCTCATTAGTGGCGCCCTCCTCACGCACTCTGCAGTCATCCTGGTTTTCTCCTTTGGCTCTCTTGCTGACATTTGGAGAGGCCTGGGACAGCCAGAGAAGTCGCGAACACCAAAGATGGGTTAACTTGGCGGTCCCTCCTTCTGTTCAGAGCCAGTCAGACTCCGAGAACTCAGATTTAGTTAGCCTCTGGAGTAAACTCCAGTGCGATGTGGAGAAAGGGGCAAACTCATCTTAAATGTCAGCCCGGCATCTCTGGGGGCGAGTGACAGCAGGTAATTAGAAGCAATTAGTTGTGCCCCTGTCGGGAAACCGGGCAATTACCTTTCTCTCTGGCTTCCCCTTCCGTCCTTCCTGTTCGGATGAAAGCGGTAGAAGCGCCCTGCTCCCTCAGCGGCAGAACGCCGAGCTGGCTCGGGGACCAAGGATGAGCAGAGCCGGCTTGGGTCTCCTCCTCCCGCCGGCGGCGCAGCGGTGCATTGTGGAGGCAGCGCGCGCCCAGCGCTGAGCCACAGCCCGGGACCGCGCGCGGGGAGCTGTCCGAGGTGCTGACCGTCCCGCCCGCGCGCCCGCCTGCTCCGGTTCGCGCGTGGATCCCCGTCCCCGGGCGGCTCCCGCCCTCTGGCTGGCCCACTTCTCTGAACCCAGCGTAGCGGCTGAGGGAAGTCATGGTATTCACTCCAGGTACTCTTACACCTTCTTTTTCCGCAGACGTCTAGGCGGGGAGCGGGGCGGGAGGCGAGCGCCCAGGGAAAGAAAAGGCCTTTAAGACGGCGCGCGTCGGAGTTCTATTCCCCGGCAACCCCTAGCCTCTCCTCCTCACCATCCCACCTGAATCCCCGCACCCCAGTGAGCATCCAGCACCTTGGCAAGTGACCCCTCTCGCCAGCAGCACGGGACCTGCCCCGCGGACGTGCGGGCGGGGAGTTGGGCAAAGGGTAATCGGCTTCGGGCTCCTTCCGTGGGAGTCTCTGCCGCTGCTGCTCCACCCCAGCCTCAGAGGTGGCAAAGTGACCCGCTTCCTCCGGGCCTCCCGAGAAAGAGGTCGGAGCCGGGGCAGCGGGGCGAGCGGCCGAGGAGCGCTAGCTCTCAGGGTTTCGATCTGAAACTCTGTCCGGACTGCAGCAGGAGGCGGCGGCTACTGCGGCGCCGCGGGCTCTTGCAGTGTCTTTGGGGGGCAGGTGGAGAAGGACCTTGGTCCTTTTGCTGCTGCTAGAGGCTACAAGTTGACCAGGAGTCAGATTTATCTGAGGTTGATGTGTGTGCGTGGAGCAGGAGAGGCGAGGGGCAGAATGATGGAATCTAAGGGAAAGCTGAAACGTGGACCACAAGTCAGAGTTGACATTTTTAGATCTAAAGTTCGTCTGTCTGTCTGCCTGTGTTTTTATTTTTATCTTTTCCCCTTTCTAACTTTTCCTCTTCTTTCCCTCTCCCCTGGCCCTCCTCTCCCCTTCTTTTTTTTTTAATTTTATTTTTAAGGCTGTACTTTTATTTAAGGGCAGCAGACAACAGGCAGCCGGAAACACACAGGGGTTGGCTCTCTATAGATTTGTTAGGTGTCTTTAATTTGATAAACAGGTTTGAATATGTCCTGGCCAGGGAACCAGACACTGGAGAAAAAAAAATAAAGCATTTCTAAAAGGAAGGAATTTGATCCGGCTTTAAAAAATAATCGCTGAAATAAAACAAGAGGAAGTTGTCCATCTGTCGACGACCCTTCACGGCACGTCCTCAGGAGGCTAGCTCAGCCGGCAGGATCCAGTCTATGTTAGCTCCAAGTTACCACAGGTAGTGTTGGAGAGCAGCAGCTCTCAACCTGTGGGTCGCCACCCTCCTTGGGGGAGCTCACAGGGCCCTGTCACAAGGGTCGCATATTAGATATCCTGCATATCAGTTATTTACATTACGATTCATAACAGTAGCAAAATTACAGCTATGAAGTAACGAGAATAATTTTATGGTCAGGGTCACCACAACATGAGGAGCTGTATTAAAAGGGTCGCAGCATTAGGAAGGTTGAGAACCCCTTGCTTTAGAGGAATATCCAAGAGTCCTTCTCCTGTCCAAAGCAGGTAACTCAAGGGGAGTGTGGTGGAGGTTGGGTATGTGAGGGACAGATAGGCAGTCCAGGGTCAGTGAGTTGGAAAGCAGCTTGGGTTTCCATTTCCAACCTCAGAAAACACTTAGCTTCCTTGCTGGCATCTCCCTGTGACTTCAGGCACTGTGCAAAGTGAGTACACCTAGCTTTACCACTTCCGTGGAGGTTGATTCCAGTCTGGCCAGGCTGAGCTGAAGCTGTCTGCCTTCAGCCTCTGCCTGTTTCACCAAGTCTTTGGAGTCTTTCCTCCTGAGGGGTCACCCCTCTCCCCCAGCTACAGAGGTGGAGGCAGAGCTGTGTCTGGTGCTATGGCTACGGATAGGATAGGATGCTAGCTAGACATTTTCTCTACAAATGAAGGGGCGGGGGCAGGGTAATGAATGGCAGACCCTGTCTGGAGGGGCAATCTGGGTTCAAGCAACTCACGATTTGAGCAGGAGCTGGCCTTCGCGTTTAACTTTCAAGTTTGTCATTTCTGTTAATCGCTGTGGAGGAAATAGTGATGATTCATAGCTGCCCAAAAAAAATTCAGAAACTGGCCTGAATAGGACAGGTGCAGAGACTTGTGAAATGTTCCTCGTGTCTCCCCTTGCCCCAATTTTGAGGTTTTCTTGAAAAGTACAAGCATTCGGGAGCTAAGAATATCTTATCGCCATTGTGCTTCCTGCCCATCCGCTTCCGAACCCTGTGGTTCCATCATTCTGGAAGGCAAACAGAAGAGTGATTGATTTCTGAATGCCATTAATACTTCACTATTGGTTTGTTATTCTTCCAAATCACGGTAGACTGGGACTCTACACATTTTTTTTCCCTCTGAGTTAAGGAGAATGTTTCCCATCACACTCCTCCAAGCTAACCTAATACGCAAAGAAGACTCATTAACTATGATCACTCAAAAATTAGCAACCACTAATCCTAAAATTGGTCTAGTGTGTATTGTGTTCTTACTGGATTTTCACAGAAGTAAACAGGCACCATGGGTTCTAGCTCTGGCCTTGTTTCTGCAGGCTTGACGCTCTCTCTGCCTACCTCACACGCAAAGGGGAAAAGCGAAGCCACTTTCAGGCTAGCAATGCAGCGGGATGGGGAAGAGCCAGGACGGAGCTCGGTGTGACTGTAGTTAGAAGTTGCTCTTGCCATTCGCTGTGAACCACGTGTGCATTTTCATGTCTTGATATCTATGCACTGGAAGAAATAAGGTTTCAGTTGGGCAAGAGCCTTTAGTAGTTTTCCTCAGTTTGACTAGAACAGAAAAATAAATTCCACATATTTCCTTTCTCTTACGTGATTAATTAACATTGTAACTTAGGAGAATTTAATTAAGTTGTGTAAGCTAATTTTAAAATTCTCCAAGGTAGGGGCCATGACTACTAATATTTTTGAAGGACCTGAAGTTCAGTTACTCATTTCTCGTGCTTCGTATGGCAGTTACCCAAAGCCAGTGAGTGAATGAGCAGCAAGGCATATTGATTTCTCTGCTGGGACTGACAGAACACCCTCAAACAGAGGTGAAGCCATGTGTCACGTGGGTAAAAGAAGCCTTGTGTTCTTTCCCCATTCATTCTGTTACTGTCTCTGAAGTAACAGAGAACTGGAAGTTAAAAATATTTCCATAACAGTGTGAAAAACTTTCCAAGTGTGAATGACCACGCCCAAAGGGAGACGCCACCGATGCACCAATATGGACACAGACCTTGTTTTCCATTTGTGATGCTAAACTGACCCGCGTCACCTATCTGTGGGCATAGCAATAGCTACTGTTTAGGAAGTGGGAAAGTACTGTATGATTTCTGGACTTCCACGCAGTGTCTCAGGTAGGGGTATCTTGTAGGAGGATTTTTCTGTCCCACCTTCCAGCTCCCAAATAACCACACAGAGACTTCTTAATTATAAAAGCTTGGCCAATAGCTGACATTTTTTAAATTAAATTTTATAATTTATTTTACATACCAACCAACCAGGCTTGTTTTTAACTAGTTCGTATAACCCATATCTTTTCATCTATTTTTTTTCACGTGGTTCAGTTACCTTCACTTTGTAAAGCCTGTGCTGCTTCCTCTCCACCCAGTTGGTGACTATGCCCTTTTTCTTCCAAGAGTTCTCTCTGTACGACTCTCCTGTCTAAACCTCCTTGTCTAGCGAATGGCCATTTCTCTTTTTTATTAAGCCAATCAGAAGGCACCTTGGCAAAGACGCATCTTCACAGTGTACAAAAGATTATCCCATAGCAGGTATCATAGTGTTCTTGTCTATTTATAGACAAAGGCAAAGTGGAAGAAGAAAGAGAGACCACTGGCCAATTGTGTTAAAGTTGGCAAAAGGGCAGCAGAGTGTATTTCTTGGCTTTGTTCCAGGATGGAAAAAGAAGGTACACTCACAAATTCAAGTCTCCTCACTGCATGTTGTTTTCACACACACACACACACACACACACACACACACACACACACACACAC